>VWPU01009674.1:0-56192 GCA_013398955.1 Callaeas wilsoni | reverse complement strand
GGCGGCAGCGCTCGCACACGCGCGTCCGAACGGTGCGGACGCCCCCGGGATGGGCACCCGCGCGCCGCCGCGTCGGTCCGGGTCACGGGCGTGGGGCTTCTCCGTCCTCCCCGCCGTGCGCGGACCTCGGTCTCGCCTCAGCAGCCTCCCCGGCAGAGATCGGGATACTCGTCCCCGCGGGACATCATCCGCGGAAATGAACCCGAAAAGAAATTGGCGGAGTAGTAAAACGGGCAAGAGAGGAAAGCAGTAGCAGAGGGAATATAAATGTTGGCCAGTTTTCTGAAAAAAACATTTCTAGCCACGCCAGCTTCTTTGGGCCTGATCGTGTCTCGCTGGAGCACAGTTGGTAGTAAAACCCCGGCTAATTGGGATTCTCTCAACAAGTGCTGTTTTCTTCTCCCGTCAGATTGTCAGTGATGCATAGAAAAGCACTTCTAAAGCTTGCCTGTTCCAGCCTGGTGGTGCGGCTGTTGGCTGGAGAGTAAAAGCCTAGAACCCAAATAAAAGTCATGTACTTTAGCAGTTCAGTGTTAGAAACAGTAGCAGAACAGTAATTAGCAATTATTAGGCTCTGCCAGCAAAAGACTAAACAACATGAGCAATGTGATCCAAACACAATCATCCTTCTCTGCAGGCTGAACCAGTCACTGCATATGTGTGCTGCAAATTAGCAGAACGAAGATGCACACTCACAGCTCGTCAGCTGTTCGAAAGCAGCCATGCTACATTGGCATTTAATTCCATCACAACAAATACTCATCACTCAATCTAGTTAGACAGCATTTTCAGAAGCACTTAAAGCTGTGTATAAACTCTGTGAGGGCTTGCCGTGGTGCTCCATACAGGCTTGTTGCACCTAGCCAAGCTGCACTGCTGAAGTCCTCATGCACACATACCAGCTCGGCCTTACCAGGTATGGGGAAAGGGATGATACCACACCTCTGGGCATCCAGAGGCAGAGCCATGCCTCCGGATCACTGACACAGTGCAGTCCTTGGAAGTAGCTTCCACTCGGAAGTGGCAGTGAAGAAAAGGATCTGAAATGGAAGTCCTTTGAGTGCTTTTGGAAGCATTATCAAAGTTGTTCATCATGAAGAATGGCAAATTAAGAATATCTGTCTTCTCACTGGAGAGTGGGAGATGGTAACAACCTCATCATGAGCATAAGTAGGAGGCACTGTTTTCTGGCCTAGTCCCAGGTCCACACAGAAACACTTCCATTCACTCTAGTACTAATACTGTTTTAAGGATGAAAAATGAGACCATATGGACATGCTAGGCAGAGAGTGGGAGTCTCCTGTGCCAGCCATTGTGCTTTTAACAGAAAACTCCCACTGTACTTAGTATTTGGGAAAGGGCATTTCGGTGTGGAAACACAGAGAGAACTGGAAAGTAAACCTATGATAATTATAAATGTCATAATTTTATAAAATTAAGAATGTATTTGTATGTTACTAAATAACTGGAATTCAGTGGTTACATTTAAGGATCTAACATCTGCTGACTATTTCAAAAGAGTACATTCCTGTCCACTACAAATTTTATGTGAAAATTATATAAATAAATAATAAATAATAAATAGATGATAAATGTCTGCCAAATTCAGTATCTGGGTGATGAGCTGGAGATACAAGGTATCCCTCATTTTCAAGGGTATTATACTCCTGCTGCTTCCACTGCCTGTTGATTGAAATGATCATGTTGATTGATTATGCCTGGCTATAAATCAGCCCAAATCGTAGTTTCATGCCCTGACTCACTTATATTATTGTCTGTGTATTCTCACAGCTGTATCTGACACTTCTGCTCGCACTTCTTTCCTTTCTTTTTCTTTTTCTTTTTTTTTTTTTTCTTTTTTCTTCTAGAATATCTATATTCCCTGGAGTGGAAAGTATTATCTCTACTAAAACACAGTTTATGCATGTCAGTGTCAATGGACTTAAAACCCGTTTGTGCAAATTAAACACTGACACTTCTTGGACAAAGAGAAATTAATTTAGTGCTTGCTCTTCTGTATATCATGTCATTTGTGATTTTTTCTCCTGGAGGAATCTAAATAATGCTTCAAAATCAGCTTCAGCGAGATGACTTCTGGTTTTAATAAACTGTAGCAAACAATAACAAATTATGTTTGCCTCCAATGTATCACATCTGATTTTAAAATATTTTTATGTATTTATGAGATCTATACCTATAAGTCCAAACCCCATTTTAAAATGAATAAGTATAATAGGCTAAACACTTCTTTTTATTCCACATGGAAAAAAAAAATTTCTAACAATAACTTAAGAAAGTCGCCATTCCTGCAGCTGCAAGAAAATATCAAATGCAGGAAGGACAAAGACTTTCGTAGGTGCAAGCCTAGTCCTTTTCTTTCGTGAACTGTTATGATGTTAGGTTGTAAATCACTATAGTTCCTACAGAACATACAGTTGAATCTGCAAATTTAGAACTGCATTCTCATTCTGACAGTCATTTAGTGAAATAAGTGGAAACATTTGTTTCAGTAGGTCTTCAAGAATTTGATTCATCCTTTAGTTGACACAGCTTTTTAGAATTTTTTTCTCTTAAAAATCAAGTAGGTAATATTTCGACAGCACAAAGGCATGTAAAGTATAATAAAACCCACTTGATAAGTTGCCTACCAAAATAAAATGCTAAAAATAAAATTAGAACATTAGCAAAAAGTGTTTGATCTAGGTAATGCACAAAACTGATTCCAGGAGAAGACGGCATGGATGCTAGGTCCTTGCAGAAATTGCAGTGGAAGCAAATCACTCTGTTAAGCACTTGGGTAATAAACTCACATTGAAAAACAAAAGATGAATATAATGAAACAAAAAAAGAAACCAGAGGGCACTATGAATACAAGTTTTTCCAGATAAGTAACACCAAAAAAATACCAAAATATTCTTAGAGCATTCATTTGTATTTCACTGGGGAAGAATTTGGTTATTTATCGAGTTCCCTATGGTGCTATGTCAATAATTTTGCATGAAATATTTGTTGATATTTTCACAATACTTGTGTAAGACAAAAAACCATAAACATCCTTATGAATAGGAAAGGCCTCACACAAGGTTTGGTCAATCACCCAAAACTGATCAGGAATTGTGTAGCTTAGTCAGAAATTAAGCCAGAAACTAGAAATCAGAGCCGTCATTTGAAATCTAATCTGGGCTACACTACTACAGGTCAACGGGCAGAGACATCTAAATCCAAGCTGTGTAAATCAGCAGGCAATGAATAATTGCATGAACATTAAAATTATGCTGGCTTTTTAAAAGGGTGAAAGATGGCCAGGTACGTGTGAGACATAAAGGAAGCAAACAAAAAAAATCTGTTATTGTAATATCTCTTAAAAATTTAATTCCTTCATTATTAGGAAACATTTTGTCAGCTTCTGAAGGTAAAAAGGTGTACAAGACAATGGGCAATAAGTTACAAGCAAGGGAAGATGGAAACATCTAACAAGGAAAGAATCAAGGCAGAAAAATATCAATAACCCCTGTCCTTTTTTTTTAAATTACAGGAAACCTTAAATTTCATTTCATACAAACCAATAAAAGAAAGAAGGATTAACAGCATTGTTCCTATCAGTTATGTATTATTTATCGTCCAACCATAGTTGATACAGATTGAAAAGCTGAATATTTGTGTGTTTCAAGCATAACATAGATTATCCAGGTTTGGTAGACTCACCCTTCCAAATCATCTATCCCAGTCTCATGAATTTACAACTTCAGTTTTCTTTCTTAATAGATGAGCAACAGAAGAGGTCTCCTACCATGTCCAGGAGTTCTTCTCTACAAAAGTACACAAGGCTTGACTGGACACAATACCATTACTCTCATAGTATTCTTCCTCAAACACGGTTCATTAAAGCACAGCAGGCTTTTTGTCCCCATGCTCAAAAGAAAGCAAGGTCTATGTTCTTTCCATGGTACCTTAGTAATAAGCAATTTTTTGTTTGTCTTAGCTGATGAGAGCCTTTTTTGACAGGATGCTTTTGATAAGATTATTGTTGAGCTCTGCCCTGTCTGTTCCCAAAGACACTTACTTACTTCCAGTCCATGTTCTGTGAGGTGTGCTATTAATCCTGCTGTTCTGTCTGAATGTTGTGCCTTGTCCAGAATAACTACATATTTGAAAAATGCAGAACAATGCAATCATGAACCTTGTCTTTGTGGTTTACCACCAGCAATAAGCTAATAGGTTTTTCTTAATTGCTCCATTAGTTATGAAGAGAGAGCATGGACTGGTTCTTTTCAAGCTTCAAATCTCCTTTAATTTTGGTTTTGCAAAAAGTTGAATAAGTAGTTAGATCCCTCACTTCCTGAATACTGAGTAGTCTGGATAATAAATAGGTCTTTAAGAATCACATCTAAAATTAAGTTTCAGCCACTTTTATTTCTTTAAGTAGCAGGTTTTAGCTATGTGTTGTAGGAGCAGCCACTTTAGCATAACAACTGAGAAATATCAGAAAAATACCCGCAGACAAGACAGTTTTTGGCCAATTTATACCAGTTTATAGCTAGGGCACCTAGCAGCACAGAATAACCTGGATCAATTTCAGAGATGCTGGAGCACCTTAAACAGTTGCTCTGCTTATATACTTGATGCATTGCCTAGTCATTGGTGTCTTAGTAGGCCAGAAGTCCTGAAAGTGGATTTTGGATATCTTCGGTTGTTTCTGGTGTAGACAAGAGGCATGCACATATATGCCTGTGTTTGTGTGCATACAGAAGAACAAAAGGCATGCCTTAGGTGTGCAGCTTAGATTTTTGAATCAAAATTTTTAATCAGCAGAACAATTAGGCTAAGTTGCTCCATATTCTGTCCCTTGCCTCCTTGCAAGAGATGATGAGCTACTAAGCTGCTCAGACGTCAGAATGGCCACATCTCCAACTCCCAGGAAACTGAGCACATGAAAAAGTAAGCATCATTTGTTCTTTGTTAAATTAATGAGTGCTTCTTCTGATCTCTGTGTTGGTAAGCAGTTCCCCACAATACCATATCAGCAAGGCTGTCATAAATGAAGCACTGCAGCCAACATAGTCTTATTTCAGATGACTTAATCTAATGTGGGCATAGTGATATATTTAATCTATTTGCTTAATTCCAGCTTCTTTACATATAGATGTATAACAATATGTTCAGATAGAGATAATACAGAGTGAGAACTTCTCACAATTGTATACATGTTGAAAAACTCTCACTCGGTTTTTCAATTCTGTGCTGTAATTCCAGTTGTACCTAAGTGACTGTTTTATATTTACTTTTATTTTTAATCCCAGTGGAGATGTTTTTAAGTATTTTAACCTTTAGATATTTTGGCCTACTGTCTTTGTCTCATTGTGATGCGCAAGCAGCTAACACAAACCAATGCATACCTTCTAAAGAAAATTCTGTCTCTTGAGACTACTAGGCCTGAGAATCAGTGATGGGCCATTTTTTCTTGACTTGCTGAAAAAAACATCTTAGGACACTAGAAATGCCATCCAGAGGGACCTGGACAAGCTTGAGAAGTGGACCCAAGGGAATCTCATGAGATTTAACAAGGCCAAGTGCAAGGTGCTGCATGTGGGTTGGGGCAACCCTCAGCATCAATGCAGGCTGGGGATGAACAGATGGAGAGCAGCGCTGCCCAGAAGGACTTGGGGATGAGAGGCCGGACACGACCCAGTCCATAAAGCCAGTTGTGTCCTGGGCTGCATCCAAAGCAGCATGGCCAGCAGGGCCAGGGAGGGGATCCTGCCCCTCTGCTCTGCTCTGGTGAGAGCCCACCTGCAGTGCTGCATCCAGCTCTGGGGTGCCCAGAACAGGAGGGACACGGACCTGTTGGAGAGAGTTCAGAGGGGCCACCAAGCTGATCAGAGGGATGGAGCACCTCTTGTATGAGGGAAGAGAGAGAATTGGGATTGTTCAGCCTGGAGAAGAGAAGACTTTGGGGTGACCCAATTGCAGCCTTCCAGTACCTGAAGAGAGCCTACAAGAAAGATGGAGAGAGATGGTTTACAAGAGCATGTAGTGACAGGACAAGGGGAAATGTCTTGGATGAGACACTGGCACAAGTTTCCCAGAGAAGCTGTGGATGCCCCATCCCTGGCAGTGTTCAAGGCCAGGCTGGACCGGGCTGTGAGCAACCTGGTCTTGTGAAACATGTCCCTGCCCGTGGCAGGGGATTAGGAACTAGATGATCTTTAAGGTCCTTTCCAACCCAAACCGTTCCATGATTCTGCTCACTTTTCAAATTTCTTTTCTTTTGTGGCAACATAGGTTGTGTAGTAAGGACAAAACATTACAGACAAGTTGCATTGGGAGATGTTTTGGGAGGGAATTGCAGAAATACTAGATGAAACTGCAGAACCTTAAATGTACCCTATTTTAGGGACTTCATTAAAGTGAAAATAATATTTAGAGATTCAAATAACCAGTGCAATCAGCATGAAACAGCCAAAGTTTCATAACAAATTATATTAGAATACGAATATTAAATAACAAACAGATCTTTCAGGTTTGCAGCAGTTGCTAAAGCAGTGAATTCTGGTTCAATGATGTGCCATTAACTCTTAACCTCTGTCATAACAATTTCTTGCCCAGATATTTGTGTTTCAATTACCACAAATCTGTGTGAGGTTTAGGCACCAACTGGTCTTTCTGTACTATTGAATATCCAATAACTGTCAATCCTGTGTTCAGTTGTTCACCTTGCTGTCCATGGGTTTAGAGGCTACCCCATCTGTGCGGGTGTACTGAGAAGAATTATCTGCCACCTTTGACAGAGATTAGCAACATATTCACAGATGTTGCGACTAATTCCCAGCAGTCCTTACTGAAAGAATAATGCTAAGACACTAGAGCAAGTTAATGGCTTCACAAACTTGAAAATCAACATGGCTTTGACCTAATTGCAGAAAGACAATTTCTGAGACTTTTGAATGGATAAAAAAGGCCAGACAATTGACAAAAGAAACAATGCAAGAGTAATTGGTGCACTCAAATGCTTCAGCTGAAATATGATGATCCTTGAACATCTTGCTTTTGACCTGTTTCTTTGGATGTTTAATACTGTGAATGAAACATCCAGATCCCTCCCCCTCCATTTTGAGTTCATGTTGTTTGTTTTTTTTCTTTCCACTAGTTATGTAAAGATTAGCAGCTTCACTAAAAATCTTGCAATAATTATCATCTAATAATGCTATGTACTGCACCATGTAACTGATCCCAGGTAAGCAGTGAGCCAGGGACCTCAATGACAAACACATGTGCCATGAGTTCTCTATCTTTGATGTTCAAGCTGCAAAGAAGCCTTTCTTATTCAGCGTATGTCATGCCCTCATTAAGTGGACTGTTCTACACTCACTAGGCTTGCTACTGTACAAGCACCAGTGTTAATATAAACATAGAACGTCCCAGGTTCCCAGTCTTCTGTTTCCATCCCCTCACTGAGTAAGAGAAGCTGAAACAGGGAGGCCATCCAAGCCACAGCTTGGCATCGCCCACACAGCTTTCACTTTATAGATGCCTTTCTGTTAATTAAGTAACTGGTACGCTTCTCCCAGCTATTAAGATGATTCATATTTCTTCTCTTCCCTACACAAGAGGGGCTTTCAGAATTCTCGTGTAGGTTTTTTTGTCTATCATTTGTATGACTGGGCTTGAGTTATAACAGAGTTTGTACAGTTGTACAGAAAGTGATGAATCAACTGCCAAAGGCTCTCCAGTGGCTAAAGTGAAGTCATACAATTAATGAAATTGGCTTATTATAATTGATTAGGAATCAATGTTTGGACTAACCTCAAGGCTTAAACTAGAGAGAAGAAGAAAAAGGAATGAATTTTTCTGCTTCTACAAACACAAAAGAGATAACAAACAAGTCCCCCTTCTCCACTGAGTATAAAAAAAACCAAAAACCAGTCTTACTCTGCAGAAACAAAGATTACTTGTCTCTTCTCTGTAGCCTGTGCTTCTTTGCTGCAGGGCCTTTCAGGCATTTTCCCCAAAAATGTGAGAAAGTAACTCACAAAAATGTTGTGGGATTATCAAGCTGTATTTTCTCATAACCTTTTCTACACCTGCATGAGGGACACAGGTATAGAAAGTCCTATAGCAAGGGTTTCCCCTTGCAACCTCAGAAGGCAAGACAGGGTGAAATGGGCAAAGTTTCTGGTGCTTCTTCCAAGCTTGTACTGCATTGTAGGCAAGACAGAGCATCATAAAAGCAGGCAGCAGATTCCTGTCAGTGCACAGCATCTTTTTAGAAAGGCTCCAGTCTTTAGCCTTTTAGCATTTAAAATGCAATAAATGTAAATGTCCCACAAGAAGTGGGAGCAGACTATCAATGAGAAGAGAATGAATCTTGACAAGTATCCACACTCCTCAACCCATGCCTTTCTAAGTAGCCTAAAAGGGGCATCAGTATTGCCTAGACAATATTTTATAATATGACATCATCTCTGGGATTCTGTGATACATGGTTTCTTCGAAGCACTGGCTAGTTCATTTCATTCCTTCCTGTCCAGATTTTAGCCAAAAGGTACAGTTTTTTGTTTCCCGTTTTGTCTCCAACATACAGACCCACAACAACCCTCTTTATCCCAGAGAGCAATAGAGCTACTTTTGAGAACAATTCAGAAATTAGCTAATTCTCATGGATATGCTTATGCCAGAGGTTTAATATCCACCTGTTGCAGGGATTCACAACCACTTCCACCTGCAATTTGAGAACTATGCATTTTTTTCCACACGTCGTTATCACATTTCTCTGTTCTTTCGTAGTCATGCATACAATATTTGAACCACCAAACTCTGCACAAAAAAAAGTTAGGAAAAAAAAGTGAATTTTACAACTCATTGGTGCATTATACAGTCCAAAGAGACAGTATTTACCAAATTCATAAGCATCTTCGCAGATTTTTCAATGGAAGTAGCCTTCCTCTACTTTCTGTTCAAGGATGATGTCACAAAGCAAAATCCACATTATATTTTTAGTACAAGTCTGATTTACATGAAACTGCTGCAGTATAGGAGGCAATGGAAGTCTCTAAGGTGGAACAAAATAAACTTTGAACTAAATGAACTTTCTCAATTCCTGTAAGCAAATTGCATTGAAAACAAGAAAAAAAAAATTGAGGAATAAAAGACTTAGATATATACAGGAGAGACATAGAATCATAGAATGAATTGGAAAGAATCTGAAAGATCATCTTGTTCCAAACCCCCTGCCACAGGCAGGGACACCTTTCCCTAGATCAAGTTGTGCAGAGCCCCATGCAGCCTGGCCTTGAACACTGCTAGGGACGGGCATCCACAGCTTCTCTGGGCAATCTGTTCCAGTGCCTCACTACCCTCACAGTAAAGAATTTCTCCCTAACATCTAATCTACACCAACCACTCCCCCTTGTCCTATCACTAAATGCCCTTATCCAAAGTGCTTCCTAGCTCTCCTATAAGCCCCCTTCAGGATTTGGAAAGCTGCTATAAGGTCTCCATGTGGAACCTTCTCTTCTCTGGGCTGAAAAACCCCAACTTCCTCAGCCTTTCCTCACAGGAGAGGCATTCCAGTCCTCTGGTCAGCTTGGCGGCTCTCCTCTGTACTCACTCCAACAGATCCATGTCCTTTTCATACCAGACCTGAAGGAAGAGACTGCTCCAGGCAGGGCCTTCCCAGAGCAGAGCAGAGGGACAGAATCCCCTCCCTCATCCTGCTGGCCATGCTGCTTTGGATGCAACCCAGGGCACAACTGGCTTTTTGGGCTGTCAGTGCACATTTACAGGTTATACTCACTTTTGTGTCCATCTACACCCCAAGTCCTCTGCAGGGCTTCTCTCAACGCAGTCATCAACCAGTCTAAATTCATGTTTGGCTTTGCCCCGAAACAGGTGCAGTTTCTTACACCTGTCCTTGTTGAACTTCATGAGGTTCACATGGGCCCACCTCTCAAGCCTGTCACTGTGCACCTGGATGGCCTCTCTTCTCTATAAAGTGTCAACTGCATCATTCAGCTTGGTGTCATCTGCAAATTCACTGAGGGTACACCAGCTTAGCTCTGCATCCCTCTATTTAATTAACAGAGATAGATCTACTTCTAAAGCAGAAGTTAGCTGACTCACCTGTCTGTTTTCAGATGACAGGACTGCCTTCCATTCTGTCAATGGTCTCTAAAAGATAACTCAATTGTCACCTTCAGTGGACTCTTCAGTAAGTAGATGCCTTAAATTAGGTGGTAATAATATAGCTGGGGACAGAGTAGAAGACTGCATGGGTAGAGGGAGAGAAATACATTTGTTTATTGTATGAAAAATACAGAAGATATGCGGAAGACAGATTTTTATAATGGGACAGATACAGACAGATATTTCCACTTCTAACTGAAGGCTGTATAATTAAACCATTCATTAACACTCACATAGCACATAATGTTAGGTTTTCAAGACACAGAATTCACACTTTACCTGATAAGTCCACAAGATTTTCCCAATGCTATTGTTTCCCTAGAGAGACTCTACGAACTACTATAAAGAGATTATTTAATTCATTACAAAAATAGCCTGAAAACCTCATAATGATGGAGGGGAAAAAGAGAGAGTGAAGAGCTAATTATAAAAATAGTTAGAGGCAGAAGCATTTTAATTTGAGTTGCCTGTTTTATAATATTTGGGGAATCCTTGTAATCTGAAATTTCCTTCTCCGTTTTCATTAATACTTTTTTTTTTTAATTTTGCATCTGTTTCAGATATTCTTCATAATTTTCCAATCGAAGACTGTTGCTGCTTGTTGAAAAATTCACTTGTTTGATGTTTTTTAACTCATAAATTACCTTTATTTTTTGTTGAATAGCAAGTTTAGAGGGGAAAGTCTTGAAGGCTGCCTTCTAGAGGAAAAAAATCTTGAAATCAGAAAATAACTTAAAAATTTATGATACTTTTTGGAGAAAGAATCTCTTTCTAATCATACCTTTTCCTCATGGCTTTGCTCATGGCTTTCTAATCATACCTTTTCCTCATGGCAAGAATCTCTTTCTAATCATACCTTTTCCTCATGGCTTAAAAGATCATTTGTGGGTTTATTATGTTTGCAACATAACCTCTTTCCCAGTAATGCCACATTCACTGCAATCAGTCAATTTGTCTTTTATATGTAGCAGCAATTTACACTGAGGTTTTGCTAAACTGCCAAAACAATACCTCAAAATCAATAAAAATATGCTGGCATAAACATTTGGCATTTTTAGAAAATAAATTTTCTGTAAACTATTTTGAAAATATATTCTAAAGGAAATACGTGGGAGTGAGGAAGGTAAATTAATAGAAGGAAAGAGAGATCTGGTTAACATGGAAGGTGTCTCCCCTCCCAGCTAAATGAATAGAGGCATGCTTCGCTGAAGTCCCAGTGAGACTTCCATAAGACGTGTACATAAACAGCAAAAGTAGACTGTATTTAATTAAGTACCTAAAATATTTCATTGAAAGGCACACAGACCATATTTTATAGGTAGGTTGTTAGAACAAAGGATAACATTGGTAAAATCAGGCAGGTTTTTGGCACATTTAAAGTGTCCATAACTTTTTGTAGAAGGCTTCTTTTTCCAAGTATGCCAGTCTGGATATCCAACATAAGGGAGTATCTCTCCCTGCAGACTTGAAGGACCTTCTAAAAGATGATTTTAAACTTTCAGGGGTGCAGTCCTTGCTCAGCACCTTAACTAAAATGTATTACTGACATTCTGCCCTGAACTCTGCATCTACTACTTCTTGGTCCATAGTTCTTAAATTAAACATTCATATTAAAAGTAAGATCCATTTTAAGAAGCTCTATTTTTGTGCACGGTTTCATTTACAAACTGAATTTTAAGGCTAGTGAGAAAGTCAGACCTGCTGTAGAGGAGATAGAAACTGTGCAGAGTAACTTTTATATCCCAAAATTTCATTTGGCTTCATGAAGTTAAATTTAAAAAAAAAAAAAACAAAACAAAAACAAACCCAAACAAACGGCAGATTCTGCAATAAATTCATCTTAGTATTAAAAAATAATTCTTTTTTCTCTTTTGAAGAAGAACAATGAAAAAGAATAAGAAGACTTGCCTTAGGCCTGCTATAAAGAGAAGTGCTTAAATGCTTCTTTCCATCTGTTGTTTGGTCTTTCAGAGCCCCCTAGGGTCTCCAGAACTGCTCAAAGTGGTACTGCTCTGCACTTGCCTCTGTCATAATGCTTTAAAATTGGAAACTGACCGTGGATCACGGGTCATGTAGCACAGTGCTGTCATCAGACCATTCTCACTAATGTAATTTCAAATACTTCAGCAACATTAGTGAATGCAAGGCAAAACAGGCCACCTGCTCCTAGATGTTGATGGAATGCCAAGAGTCTAAGCTGATAGTCAGAAATGAACAATTGAAGGAAGCACTTACTGCTTTCCCATTCAACATCCAAGACTTCAGACAGTGCCAAACTATAAATATCTTCAGTTCAAGCTGCTTAAGGTCAGCGGATTAGCATTAACAGTAGAAAAACCTTAGTGCATTAAACTCTCATATCATCACAATTAGTAGACATGTTTAGAAAGCAAAAAACAATATAGAATAACTGCCACAGAGAATTTAAGTACAGAAACTGTATATTGTAATTCTGTGCTCAAAGAATATTAGGCTAAAAATTTCGCAGCTTTGTTCTTACAGCTATTAACAAATCCTTATTTTAGATCACTTCCAAAATCTCAACATTGTGCTTTCAGAAGTTATTCATAGCATATGGGAAAAGACCAAGCACAATTGTTATTCCATTGAGTACTTACAAAGAGCCCCAAATCCAAATCTTCCCAGTTCCTATTTTGTGTGATCTCTCTACTACATTATTTTTAACATTATTTTTATCACATGTTTAGATAGTTTCAGTTATGACACTGTAGAAAGAGGCTAAAAATGTGCATCATATCAGACACCCAAATTGTGTTAGTGATTCAAGGAACAGTCTTTCACATACATTTTCCAAGCAGTCATCGACAAACTCACAACCATGAAATCTGTTTTCCCTTGTGTATTTCCTCCCGACCCTCATTCACTAAACTATTTTTTTACTGTCTTTTTCTCTTTGTTCTTTCATAATCATTCTCTCCCTGCATATTTTATCTTTTTGGTGCACTGTTACACTTTTGTCTTGATTCCTCTTGACAGCTGTTTTGCTCTCCAATTTACATGTTAGATTTTACTTCATCTGAAGTTATGCCATCTTTGATCTTTCTGTTTCTTTCCCTTCACAAGTCACAAGGATGCAGTAGGAAGGTACCTGCACCTGGGATGATACCATTCTTTCTAATGGTGGGTAGAAAGGAAACTAGAAAAATGAATGTCCAAGTCGTCAAACAAACTTCTTAACAATAATGGCCTGTGTTTATGGGCTCCTTGAGAGATAAAGCAGTGGGATTAGCGACACCAAACACATTATCATTTAAAAGAAGTGTATTACTGTGGTGTCTGGTCTCATTCATCCCATGAGTAAAATTTTCATGTATATGCTTCTATCGGATATGGCCACCAACACATTTTTTTTATTCTAAATATAAAAGCCAATGTATGGAGAGGCTTCAGATGGAAATTTATATATTGCCTTCTTCTGGATGAGAGAAAGATAAGTGAGAGATTTTGAATACTGCAAAATTATTCCTTAAATATAAGAAATAGCATATTATCTCTGTAAAAGGGAGTCATTTCCAAAGGGAAGATAGAATTATAAATTGGCTCCCAAAGGGGTCTCCTCTTTGATTAGTGCAGTGATCATAATCTGCATGAAGTTTCCAGAGAGAAAACTGAGCACAACAGAAAAATCCTTTGCCAACTTTGAATTCATTATTAGTTATTAGTGGATAAGCACCCTTACTTTTCAGCTGGAAATAGAGAAAGAAAACACTTCAATTTGCCTTTTTAAACCATTATATGAAGAATAGTTTTCATTCATTTCTATTCCCTGTATATTTACAAATTCTGCAGCAGTGTCCTGTGTTCAGATTTCAAATTAAAACTCAGCTGCTCGGAGTTAAGAGCAGCTACATCATTAGCTAACCTCCAGGCACATTCCTTCTCTGCATCATGACCTTTATAGTGGTGAGTGTGAACTCTTCATACATCCCTGGCACGCTAATATCTTTCTCCAGGAACAAAGAAAACCAAACTGATGCACTATTACTTAGGTGTTTTGAAAACTGAAAAGAAAGAAAAGTTCTTCTAACACAAACAATTTTTTTGTCCTAGTAGAGTAAAATATTTGGAAACTCAGTGTCACAAATTACTTTTTACCATTGCTGTAGCAACAGTGGTGTGGGGTTTTTTTGTTCTTGCATTTGTTTGGGTTTTTTTTTAACGAGATGATGCAGTCACTATTTTAAGAACTTATTGAAACAGCGCTTTGGGTGCTACTTAATCCAAAACTTCCTGAAGACAATCAATTTTCCTATTGATTTTAAGACTGACTTGTTCTTTTGTGAATTAGGACCTCACAGGGCATTTCTGCGGGACAGTACACTTGCAGAAGGCACATGAAAAGTTTTGTGATGCTCCTGTAAACTTTTGCATTGGTCTTTGGCTTGCAGGGCAAAGTTTTGGTTCTGAGGGGTTCACAGGGGCAACTTTTTGAGAAACTGCCAGCACCTGTCCCTATGTCTGACAGAGCCAGTGTCTGCCCACTGGTGACAGTGGCAGCACCTCTGGGATAACTTAAGAAGTGGGGAGAGGGGGGAGCAGAGGAGGGAGTGAAATCAAACTGTGCAACAACAATTGCAGCTGGAGAGAGGAGTGAGAGCATGTGAGAGAAACAGCCCTGCAGACACCAAGGTCAGTGGAGAAAAGGGAGATAAGGTGCTCTGGGCACCAGAGCTGAGATTCCCCTGTAGCCTGTGGTGCAGACCATGATTAGGCAGCTGTGCACCTGCAGGCATATACTGGTCTAGGTGGAGCAGACACCCAGCTACAGCCCATGCAAAATCTCACACCAGGGCAGGTAGATGCCCAAAGAAAGCTGTGACCCCATGGAAAGGAGCCCAGGCTGGAGCAGGTTTGCTGGCATCACTGTTGACCCCACAGGGAACCCATGCTGGAGCAGCCTGTTCTTGAAGGATGGCAAACCATGAGGGACTCACACTGAGTAATTGCTGAGGAACTGCAGCCTGCGGTAAGGATCCATGTTGGAAAAGTTCATAGAGAACTGTCTCCCATGAGAAGGACACCACACTGGAGCAAGGGAAGGGACTGAGGGGGAAGGAGCCCTACAGATGAGATTTGAACTAACTGCAACCTCCATTTCTATTGCAGCTGTGCTCCTGTTGTGGGGGAGATAGAGAAATACTGGAGAAAAGTTGAGCCTGGGAAAAAGGGAGGGATGGGGTGAAGGTGTTTTAAGATTTGTTTTTGTTTCTCATTATCCTACTCTGATTTGATTGGCAATAACTTAAGTCAGTGTCCCTGAGCTAAGTCTATTTTGCCTGTGACAGTCCTTGGTGAGTGATGTCTCTCCATCTTGATCCCAATCCATGAGACTTTCAATTTATTTTCTCTCTCCTGTCCAGCTGAGGAGGGGGAGTGATGGAGCAACTTCGGAGGGCACCTAGTATCCACCCAGAGTCAACTCAGCACACCATTACACTGCTGTGAGGTGAGCTACAAAATCTGCAGTGTAGACATAGCCACAAGGTCAGAATCAGAGGGGGAACCATCCGTACCCCCAGAGGCTGAACTGAGGACTGTGTTTATAAAGCTCAGTACTTTCACAATGGGACTATCCAGTTTACATGTACTACTTTGTCCATGTCATATACAAACTAATTAGTTTTCTACAGGTTCCTAATTCTACCTGCAGGATCTTCTCCTGCCCTAGCAGTCTAAACATCCCTAAACAGATTGAAAGATGTCAGGCCCACAACAACCAACAAGGACTACTTTGATCTCTGTGTTGCCCAAAGTGAAATCTTTATTATACGTAAATCAAAAGGGATTTTACATCTGTTGTCAAAAGAATCTGGCCCATATCCTCATTCTTGCCACATAAGAAAACCTGAATTTAAAAGCTTAGTATTACATCTGAAGCTGGATGGGGCATCTTGCTGTACAAGGTGGACACAAGGTAAATAGATTTCTAGCAGAAAGATTAAGACATAAGGATAAAGTTTCTGCCAGTTCTTCCTCACCTCAAGCCTGTGGTTTTTCTGCCCTCCCTCCTATCTCCCCCATGCTATGACAGACTGCATTTCTGCATCTCTACAACAGTCTGGATCAGGAAACTGACACAGATGAAAAGGAGCCAAAGAAAAGAAAAAAGGTTGAGTTTTCATTTATCTAGATAGCTGCTAGCACCAGCCCATAGACAGTAGCAGGATGTGCAGCCAAAGCAGGGAGTAATGGAGAGATCATTACCTTTAATGGCAGCCAGTTATTCTGTTGGTTTAGGGAGATTGTAAAACCACACTGCCTCGTCATCACTTCCAGAGGAACGAAACCCTAATGGGAAAGGTGGAGCAGCTACAAGCCCAAATATAGTTTAAAATCTGTACAGATGAGTACAGACTTTGGGGCTGTGGACATAGGTGTTGGACAAATTTTAAACAAAACCTCACTTTTCAAGCAGAATAAAGGATGATATTTGGTTTCGAAGCACATGATAAATTAAATACCTTTTTGTTGTTGTGCAATGGTAACTGAAATCTATGAAACTAGAGAGAATAGCACTCCATACAAAAAGTGAAATGTAAGAAAATAGTTCTATTTTAAGGGAAGTGCAAAAAAGAGCATGTGGCTACCCTCATTAAAAAAGAAACAGTCCTATGGTTTTGAAGGACTGAATGCCTATTGAGAGAGCAGATCAGGAGCAGATTCTAGGACAAGAAGTTCAGAGACATCACGGATCAGGTGAGGTGAGGCAAACACAATGAATTTCTGACAGAAAAATAAGACATTGTTATGGACAGGAAGTCAGATTCTGTAATGAAGCTACGCAAGAGTTCACAGCACTCTGTAACTGAGCATCCAACATGACAAGAAACAATATCTGAAGAAGACAGGTGCCAAGTTTAACCCTGGTAGGCAGCTGAGTCCCAGGCTGCTGCTCATTCACTACCACCCTGGGGGGATGAGCAAAAGAATTGGAAGAGTAAAAGTGAGAAAACTCATGGGTTGAGATAAAGACAGTTTAATAGGTAAACCAAAAGCTGTGCACACAAACAAAGCAAAACAAGGAATTAATTCACGACTTTCCATGGGCAGGCAGGTATTGAGCCATCCCCAGGAAAGCAGGGCCCCCCTCATGTTTAGCAATGTCTTGGGAAGACCAAATGCCATAACTTCCTCTTGCTCCTTCTTTCTCTCTCAAGTCTTACTAGTCAAGAAAACCAACCAAGAAATAAAATTTGTAAGTTTAGAAACATCAGCAAAGCATGTCCACTGTACATATATGTGCTCAGATGAGTTTTGTCAATGGAAAAGGCTGTAAAATTGTGGCACTTATGCATCAGACACTGGAGGCAAAAACAGTGACACAAAAACAGAAAGTATGGTAAAGAGGGCAAATAAAATACAGTGATGAGTTTATCCTGATGTAGCAATAATATCAGAATTTAAATAAATTAATTATATTCTTTGCACTTTCCTCTTCTGATATCTCTAGTATCAAAACCACAGTGTAAATTAACATCATTTCTGGATTGAAGAACCAGCAAGGTATACACTGCTGCTTTTGGGTCATAAACTGTTTTCTGAATTCAAAGATCTCAGCATTATCCCATATTCAAAATGAACTCAATCATTTATCCTGTGACCTGAGTTTGATTAGGAATCAATACCTAAAGCTTAGTCCTGTTCTTCATTAAAAACTGCCTCTTCTTGCTGATTGTTTTCTTGTGTTCACAGTGGGTTATAAAATTTTAATATAAATACTAGTAAGTAGTAAATAAGAAGATGATCAGCATAATTGTGGTCAAATAATTCTACCTAAGAAACTTTTTTTATCAATGAAATCTGATTTTTTTCGTAAGCCGAGTTAGGACACATAGCTTGAATGGGCAACTGTATGAAGCCTAGAATATACATAATACCTAGAATACATCTTAATATCAAGTTTAACTCCTAGCAGTTAGCAAATTATTTATGCAGTTTCCTTTGCTTTAAGGTGGTTGTTATGGCAAATGAAGGCTACAAAAAGATGAGCTCATTAGGAAGAGTCAAGGGCAGGCAAGGAAGAATGTACACGTGTATATTTCATTAAGCCAATAAAAATGATATATAAACCACTGCAATGTCAGAAACAATTTAAGGCTTTTCAGGGTTGAACTACACTGAAAATTTCATGAGCATCGATCAGGATTATTTTGTGGGACAATCTATAGACATGGTACAAATGATTTATTTTCCTCTCCCTGGTTTAGTAGACTTTTATGTAACCCCTGTAAAGTAAGTGCCATTGGATATTTCAGAAGAAGAATGGCATGTTTTTCTATCCATCTACACTTCCTTTTAGACCAAGTAGTCGTTTACTTAGGGACATCAGCAGCTGATGAAAAGGTGAGACACTTTTCATTCACTCATAGGAAAGTCACTGTATTTTTAGCAGTGTTTCAGGACTTACGACTTCAAACTACAGACCATAATGCGAGGCATATTTATTTTGGTTTATGTATGTGGCATTTCACACACTACCAACAAATATGCAGCAAAGAACCACACACAAGAACAATCAGTCACAACTGTTTTTTCAGTTGGCAGGTTTCAGAAGAATAGAGCTTAAATGTGAATAGCCATTACTTGTCTCAAAATCTTCGTAAAAGTTTTGAGGGAATAGGAAAGGAAGGAATGAGTCATTGATGTTAGAATTTATTATTGGATAATCTAAAAATTATGTTATGAAGTTTGCATCTCACTTTATGAATTACATTCTGTGATTCTGTGACTTCCAGTTCTTTGATCATAAATTCAAAACAGAATCTCTAGTCTTCTAGGTTAGGTATCTAATGTACAACCTACCAACACAGGAGACTGCAACAACACAGCATGACAGGAGAATTAAAATGTAGGAAAAGCAGTGTGGGTGCCCATCTGAAAGAGGAACTCCACAGGCTGTCATATCTTATGATGATCTGTGATTGGTGTGGTGCAGCACTGGAAAATACAGCTCTGGTTTTTATGTCTATTTTGGACTACGACTGACTCATTCCATACCTCTGCATGGACACAGTAGTCCTGTCCCCAAATTTCAGTTTTTGGATGTAAGACATAAATACTACTAGATCTTCTACTACTTCACATCTGTGTGTTGGCTTCAGTGAGTGAGTTTAAATATTAATTACTAGCCAGATGCTGATGCTAACATGGTTCCAGATGCTGCTGCCATGTGCCAGTCTCCATTACACAAGTGTATTGGGTCTGATCAGCTCACAGCCCTGACAGTGCTTTGCATTGGTAGCTGGATGGGTGCTGATAACAGGGCAGTGTTTTGGCTACTGCCAGGCAGCACTGCCCCTCTGATGTTCCTTCCCCCATCGAAGAGGATGGGGGTGGCCAAGGTGCTGGGAGGGGATACAGCCAGGCCAGCTGACCCAAATTAGCCAAAGGGATATTCCATACCATGTGACGTCAGCTCAGATATAAAAGCTAAGGGAGAGAGGAGGAAGGCGGGACACTCGTGTGTTTTCATTGACTATCCTCCGGAGCAACCGTTACGCGTGCTGAGGCCCTGCTTCCCGGGAGGTGTCCGGACATCGCTGCCCATGGGAAGCAGAGATTGATCCTTTATTTTTCCTTTTTTTTTTTTTTTTGAAGACTTTTCTTTGATTTTTCTTTCATATTGTAATAAAACTGCCTTATCTCACCCTACTGGCAGTGCTCCGGCTTACTCTCCCCTGTCCCAGCAGGAGAGGGGACTGATAGAGCGACTGAGTGGGCACTTGGCGGCTAGCCAGGGTCAACCCACTACAACAAGATAAAAACTTACTGATCTCAGTAATTTGTGGACAAAGGTGCCAAAATTAGGCTTTGATTTTTTTTATGTCACCCACACAAAACATCCTCCAGGTGTAAGTCATAACTAAGAAGGTATTTCAGAGGCCACTGAAAAGTTGTTTAAAAATAAACTTTGCATATACAGAAAGCTGGGAAACCTCATTCGGGTAATGATTGCTATAAAAATATAATTTTAGTATTATTACTGGGGTATGCTTACTGTTTGAGGAAAATGAATTTTTTTTTTTGGTATGAACTGAGCAGTCTCTGATACTTTGTGTATCTGACAAAATATAGGGTCATATTCCAAGGTAGTACAAGCATCAAAACTAACAGCACACAGTTAAGGACAAGACTAAAAATTAATAATTATGGTTTCAAAAAGAACAATGAAACAAGGAAAATACTTGTATTTCTTGCAACATCAAAAATATTAAGATTTTTTTTTAAAGGGAGTTACACAAGGGAATCAGCCCAACTCCTGCAGATGGCGTCTGTGTCATAGCAAGAGACAAGGGACTTAACAAGGTCTTTGACATGTACAAAATAGGAGGGATCATGCCCTTTTATTGCTCTGCTAAACACAAGACTTTTGAAGACACAGAAATTCTATGAGTAAGAAAAATGCAAAACTTAAAATTCAGGCTAGATGATTTCCTCAAAATCACCCCAAGATGGAATGTTTTGAGATTTTTCTTCTGTAGAATACACCGTAGGTGCAGATATGAGAAGGCAGGAAGGAGACCTTGACAGTCATCTGATGTTTGCATTGCAGCATTATTCTTCGTTCTTCATTCTTCTCACATGGTCAGCACTGAAGCAAGAGGATATTTAATACCCAGAGGACCTGTAGTGTGCTTAAAATTCAGCACATGCTCAGTTCCCTTCCTCATCTGGGTTGCACCACTGCAAATCCTTCATATTAATGAACATTGAAATATCCCTCTTAAACAGAGGGCATATATTCAACTCTCAGCAAACCGTATATGTCAGTCAGCAGGTAAGACAGCTTCACATGAAACCAGACAGAAACTTAGCCTGCGTTGTGTCAGTATAGAGTTTGCACTCTGCCTTGAAGTCTCAATATAAATTTTTAAATTGTCACTATATCAAGTGTCTGCTAAGTTTCTGTCATAATGCCGGGATTAATTCTGAATCAGACCTCACAGACGACTTGTAAATCCTCTTTGCATAGCACCTTAAAGAGATACTATTTTGGGAGAGGTTAATACCATGAAAACCCCTTATCCAGTTAGTTCCGCGCAGAATGAAGCCTTATAATGGAACTTAGCCACTTCCTGTACCCTACTTGGCTCCATAGTGTGTACTTCAGTGCCATCCAGTGTTAGACACGACGTCATTTACCTAAAAAAGCAATCTGTGATGCTTTAATACTTCAGTTCCTCATTTACCGCTCCCAGTATATAGCACATATGTCCATTACACATCCACTTGCTATTTTAAAATCTTGTAGAAACATTCGTTTTTAAATTCAATTACAGAATTGCAAATGCTAAACACAGAAAAGGAAGAGGATCACAGAGATCTGAGAAATTCTGCGTTCTGAAAAAATAAAAGATCATTTGACTCCTATTTGTCCTAGTGGCAGCTCATATCAGTTTCAAACAATGTGCACCCTGTTCATTCATTGTTTGGAGGAGAAGTCTATATTATCAGGAGGGCATGGCTGTCTCAATATTAGAAGGCTGAGAACTTACTCTGTGGCCACTTCCTTCCATAGGAAGACCCACTAAAAACTTCCTCTGAAGGAGAGAATTTTATTGGCAAAATATTTAAAGAATTTTCACTGCTTATTTTCCCTTTGAACTGACACACCATGGAATCTCTTCCATGAGGAAGAGACCACGGCATTTCATTTTGCTCTGTTTAAAGACCATGATCTTCAGTCAGTGTTAAACTGATGTGCTAGATATTTTTTCATGAGCTATAGTTCAGACTAGCAATATAGATTACTTCTAAAATAATAAATGAATGCAACAATAGCCACAACAATGACATACAAACATCCATTAACTTCACAGCCATGTAATCATACATGTGAAGGCTTGGAAAATCAGATTGGAAGCAGAGCAGGAGCCAAGAAAGAGCAAGGAATCAAAGCAGAGGTAAGAGAGAAGCAGCACAAGGGATGGGCTGAAATGGGAAGTGAAATCTGCTCTACAGGAAAAGCAAGAAAAAGTGCCCCAGCCCAGATTGAGCTATACCCAAGGAATTCTTGCCTCCAGTCCTGTCTCCTACTAAATTGTTGTTTGGCTTTCCTGGGCTCATGCTGGACACGAGTCATCACTTCAGTTACCTGATGACTGCAGGCTGCCACTTATTGCGTGGCTGTCAGCTGCCTGCTCTCCCATCTCCTGGATCCAGGTGCTGGAAGAGGCTGTGCTTCTGGAGAAAGCACATTTCAGGGCCCAGGAAGGCCAATGGGTGAGCCCCAGTTCATACAGTATCTGTGCCAGAACATCAAACTCTCCTGTTTTAAACACCACAGTTCTCCAGAGCTAGATCATGTAGTGCTTGTGCCAGCTAGTAGCCCCACAGGCTTCTTAGAGCTGGGAAAACACGCATAAAAACAGAGATATTGACAAGAGAAATTCCTATCTTGAGCCAGATGCTCAAGGATAGGCAGCATGGAGAACACAGAACTGCACTCCCCAAATCAGTAAATTTCTGATGTATATGATATTCTGCTAGCACAACAACAGTTTTCATTTTTCATGTGTTATTTTTCTTCAAAAGTTAAAAATTCTAACTTGAAAAACAAGTTCAAGATCAGCAGCATGATGCTGATTCTTCTTCACTACATGAACATCTCAAAATTAAATTTAATAGAGATAGTGAGTTACATAAAAAAGCATTCAACTAACCATTCACTCAAGCTTTTCTAAAAGGTCAATATTCTCCAATTTGCATTCACAAAAGGTAGACCATAGAAAAAAATCATTATTGTTAGTGTAAAAATAATTACATTTTAAACTGACACCTTCAAACCCTGATTTTCACATGGATAAACTACACTTAGAGCTCCTGTTTGCTACAGTTATTTCTGATGTGTAGTTATCAACAGAAGAAAAATTCCTCATAGAATAAAGGCTAATCCCTTGAAAAAACCAGTTCAACACAAGTTCCTAATGCAAAGCTGTGGCTAAGAGGGTAAATGTAGTCTGTGCATGTGTAGCTAGAGAAAGATCAAAGAGAATAAGGGAACAGTACTACTTTTTCAATAATTATCATCACATACTGAGGTTATTACTAGACACATATTTTAAACAGCTTTTCTGCAGAATGAACAATGTGCAAAGACATATCAAAGATGCATTGTAAGGCTTGAGGTCCACTCATGCCCCTCATCCCCATACGCACGCCAGGACATAAGTTCTGTCTAGCTCATAGCCTTGATTACCAGCGTGGAGAGATTTTTTTTTTTTTTGACAGTCATAAATACCAGGCTTTGAAACTGAATCTAGAAAATTTCAATGTGAGAATTTGAAATCATAGAGCTACTCTGCTGGGTTCTCTATCACATAATTTCTTCAGCCCAGGTTGCGTACTGTTTTTAAACACAAATTGAAGTATTTTATGGTACAATTTCTGTTTTCCTCCACAACAAACAATCATGAAGGAACTCTTTCATCCTTCAAAATCTAGGATTTGTTGAATTACAGATAGTGTTGTGTGATTCTTTTACCAAAGGAGTTTTCCTACACCAGAAAAATGTCAAAGCTGTGCTCTGAAACAGGTTCAATAGGTCAGAGTCACTTGGACCTCCCCCCCGCTTTATACCATCTGATAGAGATTTCCAAATAGGCTCTTAATCTGATAATCTTATTCTTCCACAGAGACAGGACCCTTAAATTTTCCCAACCTGTTAAACATGCTGTAAAGTAACGCTCACAGAATGCTGGACTTTTATATAGCTGAGCAGGATGTGAATACTTCTCCACTTATCTCAGAAATGTTGTTATCTTGACCTAAAAACCAAGATACTGAGTCAATATCCTCAAAGAGCTGGACCATTTGCTTACCTGGCTCTGGACCCATTTGGAGCCATATTCCCCTCAAATACTATTTACATATCTATTTTAAATTACACGAAGCAATCCAGTGATGATGCACAAACTGTTTACAACGGCACACAACTATGGAAATTAGCTTTTGTTTTCCTTGTTCTGATATTTATCTTGTAGTGTAGCTAGATATTAATTCAGTTGTAGAAGTGAAACAGAAAAGAGAATTAACCCAGCTGAAGGTATGACAGAATTAAAATTCAGACCTTCCTGACTCCATAGCCTTTCTGCAATCCTGAAGATAAAAGCCAAAAACTTAACATATCCAGCAACACAAATTAATTAATCTCTAAATATATGATTATAGCAGAAGTCAAGAAGTGTTCCCAAATCTCTCAGTCATTTATTATGCTACAAGACATTTCAAATAGTTACACACTGGGAATTCTCAAATCTCAAATAAGGAAACCTCAGCAATAGATTCTTACTCTATGTATGAGAACACAGACTCTGTGTGTGTAATGCTTCAAACAAGTTTCTTCCTTTCAAGAATACAAAAAATGAGATATTAAATTATGGCTACATGAATACTTTGAGATGTTTTAAATCTCTCCCTAAACTCTTCCTATTAGGTCTTACACTTAACATTTCAGTCTCATTTAGAATACCTAGCCTTGAAAATTGCAACCTATTCAAACAATGAAGAAGTCCAGAGGCACACAGAGAGATACACGCAGTGCCTTCTCTAACAGAGAGTCCTCAGTGCAGAAGAAAATGGATCTCATTTGTATAAGAGATCTACATTTAGGAAGACTCGTATCTTTATTCCTATCAAGGTAAGTTAGGATTTGTGTGGGTTAAACAGATGGTACTACAGAAACATGCCGTGAGAAGTGGCTATTGCCAGATGCTTTAACTTTAATTTTTACATTTTAGAGTACAAAATCATAGAATGATTTGGATTGGAAGGGACCTTAAAGGTCATCATTCCAACCCCCTGCTCTGGGCAGGAACACCTTCCACAGGTTGCTCAAAGCCCCATCCAGCCTGGTCTTGAACAATTCCAGGGTATCCATAACTTCCCTGGGCAACCTGTGCCAGTGCCTCACCACTCTCACAGTGAAGAACTTCCTCCTAATATCTAACATAAACACATTCTCCTTCAGCTTAAAACCATTCCCCCTTGTCCTACTATGACATACCCTTCCTCTCCAGCCTTCTTGATGGCCCCCTTTAGGCAGTGGAAGGCTGCTCTAAGGCCTCCCCAGAGCCTCCTTTTCTCCACACTGAACCACTCCAACTCTCTTAGTCCTTCTTCACAGGAAAGGTGCTCCAGCCCTCAGATTATCTTTGCAGCTCTCAGTTATGTCCCGGTCCACTCAGCAGGCTTAGGGGAATGCTGTTTAAGTCGTTCTGGGCAATGTGCAGGAGAAACAAAAGTCTCAGAAGTTTGAACAACAAACCTTTACTTGCAACCTTTGGAACATTAAATAGAAGAGAGCATATGGCAAATTTTAAATCACCAATCAAGTAAGTAAGGCACATCATAAACTTGAACTTAGCAAAGTTACAGTTATTCAGCTTCAACCTATCCAGACACAACAAGGCACTTACTAAGGCATTGATTGGAATTTTTTAGTCTGGCTTACAATGTATTTTGAGAAAAAGTTAGGAGAAAAAAGAAAGAAAGAAAGAGAAAGGAAGGATAATGGTGGAAAACATCACCACCTGTGGATCCAGCAGTACGACTTGATTGTTGCAATTTTGATGTCTATTGGTCGAAGTGATGGTCACAGTCACATCCATCTGGGGTAGGGGAAGATCACGAAACACAAAGTTCAGTGTGTTAATATGCACTCAAGTTCAGGTGGAACACCCAGATACTTCCCCCGGGGTGGGGACTTTTACACTGTCTGATGCAACACTGTGAGTTGTTGTAACACTGTGGATCATGCCCATTCCTCTGGTGGAAGGCCCCAGAAATTACTCTGGAGGCATTTTGGGGGTCTTTGATGGTTTATGACACCTTCTCTCACATCAGCATAATAGAGCAAACTACACTCCATCCAAAGGGATGAATAATGTGAATGTCTCAGTAGCTTTCCCTGGTGGGAAGAGGGAGAGGAGTTTTACAACTGAGTCAGTTGTTTAAGGGATGTCACTGCTAGAATTAAAAGCATTATCTCACCTCCAGGATCTCCTTATCAGCTTCTTCCCTTATTTAGCTCAAACTCCAGCTTCTTGCTAAGTAAAGGTTGATTCATCATGGTCATTCTCAGGTGCTCACACCCTCTGCACATGGGTTGTTTCCTTGAGCATTGACAGCAAAACACCAAGTTGTTTGAGACATTAACCCTTAACATTTCAGTCTCTCACACCCTCCTGTGGACCTGTGTGCCGGTTTGGACACAAATCCAGGAGGAAACAACCTGAGAGGGGCGTCTGTCTCTCTCTCTCTCCTGCCTGCCAGGCAAGCAGGCCCTGGCAGCCCCTCCCCCACGGGTTCAGGAAAATAATTTCTGCAATGAAAGTGAAAAAAACCTATTTATCTAACAAATAGAGTCCCCTGCTGTCACAGGGGGAAAAAAAAAGAAATATTGACCTCCCCTGTNTAGAGTCCCCTGCTGTCACAGGGGGGAAAAAAAAGAAATATTGAACCCCCCTCCCCTGTCCCCTAAAAGAGGACTATGGATTTTAGAGTTCTTTCTGTAGGTAAAACCTGCAGTCCTGAGCTGGGCCAGGCCGGCCAGGCAGGGTCCGACGATCCCCCTTGGAGGGTCCCGCCGAGCAGGTCCGGAGATGGGAGCTGGTCTCAGATGAAAAGCAAGCCAAAAACAGTCCAAAAAGGAACAGAAGCTGCTGAGGCAGATCAAAGTCCCTTCTCCGCTGAAAGCCGAAGAAACTAGAGAGCAAAAGTCCTCCAACCAACAAATGTTATCCAAAATCGGGAGAGAAAAGAATGCAAAACATTGTAGCTGCAAGGTCAAACTGGCCGCTTTGCAGAGTTCCCTCGGCTTCTCTCTCTCCCCTTTGCAATTTAAAGGTACACTAGAAATCAAGCAGGCCATGGGGAATGCAGCATTGTCATAGAATCACCCCAAGACAACCTGCTAGTGCATAGTAAAGATTTTTGAAAGGGCTAAACATTTAAACACCTTTGAAGTACCGTACAACTTTGTGTATTTCATGTTTAATGAATGCATGCATAAAAAAGACACACACGTTTGTATATATAAATGCATACATACACATATAACTTTTTACATATATGTTATGAATATAAAAATTGCAGTATTTTGGGGCCTCACCCTTGTGCCAGTGTAGGTAATGACTGTAAAGAGCCCATTTATTTCACAGGCACAGACGTCAGCTGCTGCTGCCCAAGGGACAGGCCTGTCTGACACAGTACTTCAGCGGCTGCAGGGATCGACGCACCGAGCCCATTTTTTGGGAAAGTTTGCCATCTAGAGGCCGCATCAGGCGGCACCAGGACAGAAAACAACAAAAGAGAAAAACAGATTAAGTGGATTTTCTGGATGTCCGTAGGCATAGTTAGTTCAAAAAAGCACTGCCTTTAATATATTTGATGTTTAGCTTTGTTAGCAATATCACCTTGAAAGTGTTGAGCTAACGCTTTTCCCCAAATCAGAATCAGTTCTTCACTCAGTGTAATGAGCTTGGTTCTAGTGTAAGGGGATTTTTTAAATATTCATAAAACATAACCAAAATAATCAATTTTAATCCTTTTACAGTAATAAAGATATTTTCAGGGACCATTTCCTGCTCTGCTGGTGCGGTAAAGATCAAATAAGGCAGTAAAAACAAGTATGTTCATCACAGACAGAACTGAACATTTGTGACAGCAAAAGGCAAAAATTTGTTTTCTTTGGAGTATCATCCTTTCTGTTGTCCTTATAAACATCTCTCAAACTATATGACTTTTCTATCTCTGAAAAATGCTGACTGGTGTTTATATTTTTGTTTGTTTATATCAAATTAGAGAAGAAAATAATTTTTGAATGCAAATACCATTAAAATACCTCTAAAAGATTAAGAAAGATCTTCAAAGATATTTGGCAAACTTTCCAGGAAAGTTTGCAGAAAGACAGCAGTTTTATACTTTCAGGAACATTTGTGCCTTAATCTGTCTCTAGCTGGGTTTAAGGATTTCGTTTTGCTCCCTCTTTTCAGATGAAGTAGATAATAGTTTGGTTACACAGCATTCTTGTTTACTCTTGCACTAAGAAAAGATGTCTCTTTATACCCAGTTGCCCAGGAGATACAGAACTTTGCAGGGGCAGTAAAGCTGTTTCAGAGTATGAGAAAAGATGTTTAAGTTATGAGAAAAAGATAGCAGTTGGGAAAATTCCCTTTTTTTAAGACTTATTTTCTACATGAATTAGCTGATGCTCCGTGCATTTTCACTATGAGAAAAGATGATCAAGTGTTAAAGATCAGCATCAAGATCAGACTTGCACCAGCAGGTGTTTGGCAATGTGGAAATGAAGAAAATGGGGATAATTTTCAGAGAGCTTTGGCCTCCTGAAGCTCTTCACTAAGCTGCAATAGACATTTTGTTGAAATAATTTTCAAATACATTTTGCTGGAATTACTGAAAAACATAAGAGCATGGTTTCCACATGTCTTGATGGATTTATCTTCCTTAAGTTTTGTTGTCATTATTTTTTGGCATTGGAGTCCATGTAAATTTTTAGCTTCTGTAGGACCAGTTCCAATAGGTCCATTTCATTTGCATGTGATTGGCTTCCTTTTGCTTGCTTTGACTGTATCACCACACCATTTCATATGATGGCCCTTATTTCTTGCATTGAAAAAGGTAGTGGTCAACCATCCCTGAAGACGTGGCAGTTTTTTTTATACAGGGCTAGTTCCCAGTCTTAATTTACAGGTTCAGGTGGAATATGTTTGCATGATTTTCTCTAATCCCAATAAAAATTTTCTCAGGGCCCTGTTTTCACCAAGTGCAACTGAGCAGAAGTTGAGAGATGTCTTTCTTTTGTCAGAGGTACCAAATAGTGAACTCCTTAAATTAGAAGATACATGATTACATCCTAGGAAAAGCACTGGACTGACATGCAGAAGTCCTCTGTTTCATGCTTCAGTTAGGTCAACTTAGTCCAAATAGATCTTTATTATGGTTCCCCACCCAATCTGGATAATGATATCTGCTGTAAAACAACCTGATATCCATAAATGAGACATATATAAGAGCTAAACATTATTAACACATGAATTCAGAAAATTGTGTCTTGTTTTTTTTTTCAGGTAGGTTGGTCCGGAGGAATTCAAACTCTAAGACCAAAAATGTGAAGAAGCGGCAACTTTTTGTTAGCACTGCCAGAGAAATCTTGGTGGAAATAAGTGACTAAAACTCTACACCACTTTCCCAAGGCAAGGGAGAACTTGCAGCTAGTTGTTAGCTGAGAAAGAACTGGATCTACCAGGAAAAAAAAACATAATAGAAAATATGTTATTGAATTTTTTAAATACATTGCACATGTTATGCTCCAGTATATTCCGAAGAAAATGCAGTTTTTCCTGTATTACTCCACACAGAATATTTTTATTCTAAAATCACTCACTTTTTCCAACATAAAAGTCTATCTTTCTATGTAGCATATATCATAAAGTTGGGCTTTACAAAGAAGCTAAAAGAAATTAAGTATTCAAAAATCCCATTGATATTCCCAGTTCCTTTGTAAATCCTACTCCTACTGTTCTTATTAGTACAATCAGGAGTTACTTAGCTGCTTTTTGTTCTTTCAAAATTGTTCAGATGTGTATTAGTCATAACAAAGACATCCTCTCTCTACAAAGCCTGCACATGTGTTCACTGCCAATGCATTTATAGGAAAATTATCCTGAGCTTTGCATTGATTTGCAGCAATTTTTCTCTTCAGGAATCAAATACCACACTGCTTTCTAATAGGAATTTAATTAATTCCTCTTGTTCAACAATTAATTAGTTCATGGTTTCTATGTATGTATTGAACATGCATATTGACAGTTCTTTATGAGAAGAGGAAAGATATGAGGAAACAGCACACATTTTAGTCATACTTCGCAAATATAAATCTTAGCAATATCATACAGTGTGCTTCATGAGAGAACTGTACTCTTCTACCAATTTCTTCTTCTCATTTAATTTTTCCAGTACAGCATCCATTAAGTATGAGGCAAAAGGAAACTGAAAAAAAAAACAGAGTAAGAAAAATGATCATTGAACTTTGTTTTCTTCATGTGAAATACATTTATAAAATATCTTTAAACTATCAGATTTCACTTAGTTCTGACAACTACCACACACATATATCTGATCTTTAAAGTTCATCTGCCTGGTTAGTGTCTGAAAATCTGCCCTCTATCATAAAAATGATAAAAGAGCAGTGTAAAATGAAAAAAGATAAACTCCTTATTGAACAATTCATGCTTTGCTGACCATGTTAATGATGTAAACTGCAGTACCAGCATCTCTGTCATTTATCTTCAATCAGCTGATCAATAAAAGGTTACAGTCACCTCTAGGGCATGCAGAAATGGTAGTGTATGAGTGTAAGTTCACTACTCTCAGGAGGATGAGACAGAACTACCAGTATAGCTCTCAATGCTGTAGCAAATTGCCTTAGACTCACACAAAAAAACTTGTAAATAATTAAAAAACAACAACAACCAAAACCCCCAAAAAACAAACAACAACAAAACCCCAAAACAAAACAAACAAAACCGCAAAAAAACCTCTCAAAGCAAAGTAAAATCCCAAACCTCCAACTGCATTAATTGGAATATGACACAAATGTCTGCTTCTCTAAAACATGATACCAAAAAATTGTATTGACATATCTACAGAGAAAAATTAAAACCTCCTTTAACTTCTCTGATATAAAAGATGCATTTGCATAACACATCTTCAAAGGAGATTTGGTATATTTTTCAGTGTCATCACTCTAATGCTTAAAGAGGTTTTCTTTCAAAGCCTTGGTGTGTCAGTTTGCTGGGAAGTATTTTTAGAGGTGGTACAGAACAGTGGTCATGGCAGCTCCATCCAGAGTGGCCAGTGCTGTGCCAGAGGAGAACAGGACAGTTTTCCTTCACTGTTGAAAAGTCTCTATCAGCTTCACAGAACTCTGTCAGCTTACTGAACACATGGTGAGACCAGTGGTGACTGAGGGGTCAGTACCACACCAAAACTAACAGCTCATTCAGAAGGAGAGATAATTTTATATTATAAAGCCACCAGAAATAAATAAGGTAAAATATAGCAGTGGGTGGAACAGGCCAATCATCATTTTCTGCTTTTCACAACAGTAGCTCAAAGCAACACTTTTCGATCTAGAACTCCTGTCTAGTTCCACACTTTAGTATTGCTGTTCTAGTTTCATTTTTTCACTTCTCTATTCCATCTGAAAGAGAAAATTGTATGGTTCTTACACCAGATAGAGTAGTGCTTGTTTTCTAGATAGACATGAAACAAAAAACATAAAAGAAACAAATAAAAACCCCAGACATAAAAGTACATGAAATACTAAATGTAACATTTGAACTGAGATACAGACATGAATCCATATACTGATATTTATAATTACTAACAAGTCAGAAAAAAAATCTAAAAAAGGGAAATCTTGTTAATAGAAGGCATGTATTGTGAAGAGATATAATGGGAATCCTACGTTTTGGTCAACAGTCTCTTTGAAGTCACAAGGAAAAGGACAACAATATGTATTATTTCCCTTTTCTGCAGGAAAGGGGGTTTTCAAGGTCTAGTGCTTGCTGGCCAGACATGTCTCCATCTGTCATAACTAACTTATGTGCATGGTAAGAAATTTCTAGAACACATCTACACCTGTCAGCTTTCTCCTGTGTGCTATTGTGATGACCTTTTGGGGAAGAGAGAGCTCAAATTCACTGAGCACAAATCTATTCAGTGTAATATAAGACATAATCTTATCTGAAATTCTGGGACACTTACTTGCTACTATGCTTTAAAAACACTGACTCCAGCATCCTGTTCACTCTAATTTCTATCCCTCTTTTGCTAGGTATTTTTTTTATGAGAGCACTGTATCATTACCTCAATGTCTCTAATTCTTCTTGCCTAGCTTGACTACATCCATTTCTGATACATTTCACCTCCTTAATGCTGTGCCTGAGATGAATGGTTTCTTACTGATGTCTGGCTCGTATAATTCTAACTACATTTTACTTGCTGCTCACTACTCTCTGTGGCTTCCATGTCATAGCAAAGTGATATTTCAAGAACTCTTGCCATTTAAGTGATTCATTTAAATCAAGAGCATTTGAAAGTGGAACATTATGTCATTCTTTCAATATTTGTTGGTTTCAGAGAAAGTGCTGTATGTTTCTCTCCGGTTTTCTTTCCATACAGAACTGGATGATCTCTACAGTCTTAATCTTTAATAGAAGCCTGTCAGATTTACTTTTAATGATGGCTCTGTAACTATCCTGGGAAACTTCCCTTTACATTTCTCCCCAGAACTTCACAACCATTGAAGTTATCTCTACTCTAAAGCATTCATCCCAGCTTCTAAATCTGCCATATGCTTGGGGAAGGCTTTGGAAGTTCAGTGAGTGCTAAGTGCACACTTAAGGAGTGAAAGCTTGTTTTTACCACTGATAATTAGATATTTTAACACAGAATTATACTTCTTTCAAATGTTTTACAATTATCTGTGCCACAACCCATTTAAGTAAACATTAATTGTGGCGATTCTAAATCAGTACATTATGGTAGGCTTTAACAGAAGTAGTATTTAATTGACCTGTATGATTTCACAGCATCTGAATGTGCAAACTACATCTGGATTAAAATAATTTTATTTATTTATTTGACTTTTTAGATTTGCAAATTTCTTCTTTGATACTAGAAAGCTATACGAATTAAAGGCATATTTCTTACACAACTTATCAGGGAGATATCTTGGTGTATGGATAAATGTAAGGTAATGTGATCGTAATGAGTTAGAAATAGTGACAGTTAATTCTGATTCTCTCACCTACTTATTCTTACCCAAAGTTTGCTTCTTTTGGAGATCTCTTCTGTAAAAAGCCAAACTAGTAATATTTATTGACCTTAAACCACATGACTGAGTCTCTGTCAGCGTAAGTGCATAAATATACACTGATCTGCCAGTGAAAAGTCCTGTAATGAATGCAAGGCAATGTTTTTGTTCTAATGAGACATAGCATCTCCATTTGCAGAGTGTAGCATTACTTCAGCTTCTGCTTCACAAATTCTAAAATGTATTAGCATAATAATAAAAGTGTTTAGGTTTTGGAATGTACAAATGAGTGGTTACAACTATTTCACATCTCCCCATACGGATCATCAGTAGAATACATTTTCCCGACAAAAAACTATTCAAAAACACTGCAGAGCTGCCTTAGATTGAATTAAGTGAACCACAAAAAATAATATGAAATAAAACTAGGCACTAAGACCAGTAACTAAAACATGCTAATTTCACTAAAACATAAAAGTGAAAATTTTTTTAAAAAGAGAAATGCTTCACTTTATTGTTGGTTTTTGTCTTATTTTTTTGTTCTTATTCTGCTTTTTGGTGGCTGCATATACATCATTATATAAATATATAAGTGCCTATCTGTATTTTTACCCCGAGCAACCAAGCCAATTTCTCCTTGTTTTCAGTTTCAGGATGAGTGATAAAATGCAGTTTTGTTTGTGTGCCTGAGATAAAACATAAATTTATACCATAAGGGATTGTCAGTGCACAGAACTAAGCTCTTACTCTCATAATGAGAAGAAAATCATGACCTGGTATCAGTGCTAATGGTGCTCAGAATGTGGTTCAGACTGTGCTGGTGCTGCTTTTTAAGGTGCAGGTACTTGAAACACCTGGTGATGGTGGCAGTGGTGATTGTGCACAGGTGCTTGTACATAGGTGAAAACACATTCCTGGGTGTGAGCTCTTCAAAGACACCCACAGACTGGAGAGAGACTAACGAAAGCAAAGCAGGTGAGTTACAAGCCAAGAAATTTGGAAGAAAACAACTATGGCTGTTAGTGTTCATTCCCAGATGACAGCAACAGAAATATGCATTTAGAAGCCAGTGCAAATCCTAAAAAGGGGTTGGGGAAAATCCTTACTGATGAATAGTGAATATACTGTTCTAAACCCTATTCTAGAGATGTGTTACACAACAAAGAATAGAGGAAAGGGAGCCTTTCTGGAGGTTTTCATTATTGGAATATGACTTTTAGACCCATAATGAAGTCATGAGAGGAAAGATTTTATTAGGCAGCTTTGTTAGTGTGAGATGCAATATCCCAAGGAGTGCATGAGAAGGGAGGAAAGGCAGTGATGCTGTAGGTCTCGCAGGGACATACCAAATCAATGCTGTCATTTGCTTCAGTGCTTGGAAAACTTAGGCAGATTATTTGCATTTTATTAGAAAATAATTCTTGGAGACTTCAGGCAGTAATCTGGATTGGGCTACCATGTTGTACTCACACACAAAAATATTAACAGATTTTTCTGAGGTGGTATTCCTTACAATAAGTCACAGTGAATGAAAGCCAAGGGTAGTATAGGAAATCATATTTAAGCTACATGAGAAGAAATCATCCTCTTGGCTTAGCCGTAAGTTTCCTATGATGGGAAAAAGCTAGAAAAGATTGCTGCTTTGTTTGAGTTTTTAGGGAGAGTGTTAATGATTATAGGAACAGAGTGCTACTATACAGAGCCAGGCTCAATTAATAAGACATACACACTCAGATGTGAGGGATAAAGTGGGTAAAAGCCTCATCACTTGCCTTGCGAGATGTAAACACACATACATGTTGAGATAATCATACTTATTCCCCCCTAAATAGAATAAACCACTAAAAGCTCAAACGCCTATAATGTGAGACCTCTCCCAAGCGCAAACGGTAATGTGCAATTAGTCTGATGCCTCTACTCATGTGCAGGTAGCAGGTATCTGGATGCATTCATGTGAAAACTCTCCACATACACTTTCTACACAGACCAGAGAACCTTTTCCTTTTATCCCAGTGTCAGTTATTGAGATGACTTATTTTTATTCTTTAGAGAGAACAATCTAGGGTGTTACTGTGTAAATACAGAGAGACAATAGAAAAAAAACCCCACTTCTTGGCCATTCAGGACATAGATTTAGACAAGTGATTTTTACCAGCTCTGCTGAGTTTATAACATGACTGTACTTTCCTATTATTTCCTATTATTATTGTTTACATAATAACATCCCTATGCAGAGATATCTCTTTCAAATCATAAGCCTCTTAGTAGTGGTGTAGTTTCTTGACATAGTAATTGATAAAATAAAGACACAAACTCTGGTATCTGTGAGTTTCAGGAATGCAAGAGTATTTATCACTAAAATATTAATATTCTTGTAAAGCTGACAGACTTTTTCAAGTCATAGGAGTATGGAAAATAAAGGTATAGATGAAGTGAAAACAGAGGTGTGGTATCCTTTATCATTACACTTTAGGGGAATCTATAAAATGACAGTAAAAAGCAACTAGTGCTTCACTCAGTCCCCCCCCAAAATTCTAGTGCAGCAGTAAAATAGCGTATGTCAGTAATAAAAATAAAATGTCTATGACATTTTAAATGTTATCGTACTGTCACAGTGGAATAAAATTAGCTTGAAGAATGATCTAAAGGGATATGATGCAGTTCATTATGTATAACAGCAACAGCAGCAGTTTCCCAGTGTTCATAAAGGTTTCTCCATTAAATTTACCTCCAGTCAATAATTAGGAGTCCACAAATAAACCTAGGCAATTAAATCAATACTGCTGGGCAATTATGTTCCAAAGTCCTGGCTCAATGGCACAAAAAGACACTATATCAAACTGCAATATTAAGTGATCTGATGCAATTTTCTACTGAACGTTTACTCAGAATAACAGAAAAAGGCAATCCTGCATCTTTGTTCAAGATGCAAATGGGTAACACAGTTTGCCAACGTGTAACACTTAGCAGGCAGTCTGTTATGAGCAAAATGCTGCAGAAAGCTTACATTTTACTATGGCTTTAGTTTGCTAATTAGAAGTATTACCAAAGCTTATTAAAATAAACCACAACCAAACTCTGCAAGATATGAGTAAAGCATTTTAAAGGGCACAGAGCAGTTCCACGAGCTGCTCTCAAATACAGATGAAGAAATCTTAACTGTTTCCATCTATGTGCCTTAGCATGGACAGAAAGGAAAAGCAGAGCTGGCTGCTCCCCAAAGTCACTATAATCCTCTTGCAATTCTGAAAATTATCTGCTTGCCAAAAATTATTTCTACCCTCAGTGTTTCTTCTGAGGAACCCCACAAGATGGAGCAAAAATCACAGAAAACCACTATTAACTTGTACACAAATGTACATGGCTAAGAGCAATGAGCTCTTCTATCCTTATATAACATTTGCAATCTTAATATACCTGCTTTCATTCAACAATTCCTTCACTCCCTATCCCCTGGTTTTTGCTGTCTGTTTATAGCAGATGAAGAAAAGTGATAAAATTCTGCTTAGATAAAATTCTTTTTAGCGATTTACCAAATAACAACAAAAACCGGAAGGAGAAGTCTTCATTGTATTCCATGAATCTGATTCATATTTTGGAGCCCATAATATGAACAGAATCTTGAAATTTATATATTTTTTAAAATTCTTAAAATTACGGCAATTAAGTGAATATAAATAATTGTGCTTTTAATGCTGAGTTTCATTTGGCATTATGAGCTTTAATTACATTGCCAGTTTTCTTACAAAGCCAGTAAAAGCACACAGATATTTCTATCTCCTCTGCTGCAGCAATTAAGCAGTCTTCATGGTAGTAAGTTTTGATAATGAAAGAGGGAAAAACCTGTCATTTCTTAAAAATCTGGTCACAGGATACAATCTCAACACAAAAGTTGTTGATGGTAAAATACATAAATCGGATGTGAATGTTCCTTTAAAATGGCTTTCAAAATATTTTCAATCATTCACAGTCTTAACTGATATTAACTACATCGCTAATGGACCCATGCTAGTGAATATGCATTAGGAACATTGGATTTATAAATCAAGTTTTATTTCTTTCCAGATATCAGCTGCCCATCATCTAAATAAAAGAGACAACTAAAAATATAACAGAAAAGTTTTAAGAGTCAGTGTATGTTGTCAGTGATGTCCAAACAAAAGCTGACTATGGCTAGAAAAGCTGGGCTCTCACCTGCCAATAAACTGCCCTTGATCACTTACAAGAGGGGAGCATCCCAGCAGACTCTGTGTGTATTAAAAAAAAAGACTTGAAAGAGAAGAAAAAGTATCACACAGGTCACAGCAGCAGTCTCAATGGACCCCTCAGGGATTTCTGCTAGTCTCAGACTTGTCATCCTCTATGCAGCTTTCCTCTCTGCCCAGAAAATGTCGATAGGAAAATGTTTGAGGGGCCTCTGGTGGAAATTTTTTCATTCTTTCTGCATTGACAGGATGCCAAATCAATATTTGCTTCCCACTAACAAGCTGCTCGAGGTCTCAGTAGAAAATATTGTAGAGAATGCGAGAAGACACGATAATAAACAGCTGTCTGGCTATGAGGAAAACATGAATTGACTGGAAACAGGTCCACAGTAAAAGGTCACAGAAACCCGTGAACTCCTCAGGTGTCCATAACAACTAGTAACTTTAAAGGCACATAAAAAAAAAGTCTCTTTTTCCTAAGAGGTATGAAAGAACGGATCATTTTCACTCTAGCAAGCATTATACAGTGTTTCAATAATTCAATTAACACATTTGCCAAGATCTGTGCTGGTTTTCTCTAGCACTGTTGTACTGGTTATGTTAGCTTAAGTTAGCTGTTAAGTTAGCTATCACAAATCCTTGATTAACATCTCTTCAGTTTTATGCAGTAACTCTGATTTTAAGAGAAATACAAAGGAAATGCTACAAAACAAGGATTTCACATTGTTCATCACAATATAGTTTGAGATCATCAATGGCACCATAATTACAAATACAATGTATTAATTACGACCTAAAAACACTTAGCTAATCAGAGTAGAAAGTTGTAATTCACTGTGGGATGATATAAATTGATCACCTGTGCTTCAAGAAGTTTCTATATATGCTGCAGCCATTCTTTATCTTTTTCAAATTCAATTTTTGTCTTTGCTGTTTCCTAAAAATAGAGAAACATCAGGAGCAATAAAGAAAATATGTAACTGGGTATACACTAAATACACAGCATGTGGAAGTCGGAATCACATTTGCCAAATTGGTCATCTGAAGCATATCCACCAAGTATCAGTGCTCTGTTAAATTTTTAAACCTATCCTTGTCTGTGCATGCCCCTAGAAATGTGCATGGCATGTTCTTTTCAGATGAATATACTGGTGTACGTGTGATCATCTCTACATTGTACGAGTTCAACAAAAAGGTGCCTGAGTCTACGCACTGAAAGATGGAATCTGTAGTGTATATGTACTGTAAATTCATCACCTGTCTTATAAATTTTATTTTCATAGTTAAGTATGTTTATGTGTTTTACACACATATTCACAGTGACTAAAACAAAAAGATACAGGACACAGAAATTACTCTGAGAATGAGATAAGCATGGAACAACTCTGTCAAAGTGAATCACTTTGTAGGGTTGTACAAATGTTAGTAAACAGGGCAGGGATCAGCCCCGTTTATTTGTATTCATGAGTATAATCCCTATCAGTGCATACACATACGATGCACTGTTGTTTGACCAACGGGAAAACTCCCTTTTTGTGACCTCTTTAATATAAAGCTCCAACAAGGCTAAATCTAAGTCATCACCAGAGTACCGTTACAGGCCAATAATGGCCAACTCCCAGACACTTGGTAAACTAACCGTACAGGCTTTTTCATACATTATTTGATCAGGACTAAATAAATCTGAGTAAGAAATACTACCACTGCATCTATTTAATAGAGTGATTTGATGAAAAGCTATCAAATATTTCATAGTAAAATGTATGATAGAATCAACAAAAACCCCAATGAATTCACCACAAACCAACTGTCTACCAGAAATACCTTTAACAGATACCACAATTCAGAAAGGAAGTATCAACAAAATCAATCTGGCACAGCAAGACATATTCTAATTTTGTTGTCTTTAATGCAGAAGTCTATTTAAAATGTACAATCCTGCCAAATAGCCTCACGAAAAAGGAAAATACTGAATAATATCTCTACATACACATGCTCAAAGCAGTATGTTTATATTTATGCATGCCTCAAGTCTTGCCACCTTATGAGTCTCTAACCCAGCCTTTTCATTTAGATTAAATCCTTCTTGATTTCTGTGCTGTATCTTGCACAATGAAATTTCAGTCTTTACCTGCAAATCCTTTTCCTCAAGGAGGGATATAGTCAGCGTCTTCTCATGTATGCCTTTTTTTACTGAAGTCCTTAAAATAACTTACCTCATCATCTCCTTCTTGTAGTATTTCATAAAGATCAGTTGTTGAAACATTAAGGATAGATGCTGCCAACTGAAGAATCTTTTGGGAAAGACTCTTTTTGCATGCTTTCATTTCTCCCATTTTTTTTGCCAGTTTGATTTTTGTTCTCAGCTCCTGTATGCTGTTGTGTAACTCTCTGGTTAGAGTCTAGAAGACATAAGCAAAAAATACTCTACTGTCACTTTTTTTATAGTGCAAATAAGATGGAAAAACCAGTATCATTTAGACTAAGCTCCTTTAGATGGGAATTATCTTCATTCTGTGTTATTGGTTCAACAGGATACGTGCTGGAATATTAAATGTTAACTAATATTCCAGCACGAAATATGAATTAATACAGTAAACCAAAAAATGCTCTTAAATGTAGGTACTGTTTTGGTATGTCTTTAGCAAAGTAACTGTTCTTATAATGCCGTCATTAGTAAGACAAAGCAGCTTCCACAGAATCAATCAAAATCCTTTCCTGACCCAGTCTAACAGAAATGTTGTTGAAATAAGAACATATGTGTCAGGCTTCATTGTGGTCAAATAGAGATTTTTTTGTTTAAAGCTGACTGGCATTCTCTGCACGCAGAAACACCAGTATACCTCTTTATTCAAAACCTGAAATTTTGTTTCTCACACAGAGAGGGTAAGTCAGAACTGTCCTGGCTACCAAGTTCCCACCTTTCCTATTTCTTAAGTCTTCTGGTTCAATGAAATAACACTAAACATCAGTGTGAGTAATCAGTTTTACAACTGAAGTAATTTTGTTTTAATATTTATATAACTATGACAAAAGATTTTGTCCAAAGCTGAGCAAGACAGTCTTATTTAAAAACTGGTGACTAACAAACAAGAGTAGTAATCCATTTTCAGAAGATCCTCCTAGAATATTCAACTTTCATGACTCAAGCAGAACTGTGATTGTCAACACAGACACCCTGGTTGAGTTTAAAATGAGAGAATAAGGTTTTCTTTTGATCATCCTAATGGAGCTTATCTTATTAAGATACATCTCAACAGTAGCTGATCAGCTCCTCGAAATTCTTTTTCTGCAGAATGCCTTCATCTCACAGAAACTGACTACAGGATTATGAAGCTTGTTTATTGGCATTTTGGGTAAAGTATTCTACAGACTCTAGTGTATCTGAAACAGTCACTAGAGAGCATTTGCTAATATGTTTCAATGAAGGCACAGCAGACTCATCCAATTCCAAGATTTATTTTTTTCCTACCACTTCCCAACTTAACATTTTACTGTATTTAATAAAATTTAATTATTTAAAATAAAAACACCCTACCACAAATCTGGGGATAGGCGGTACAGTGAAATTTGTCCAATTTTCTGATTCAAGTGTGAGTCCCTCCATCCACAGAATTTCCAACAAACTATTTCATACATAGACCTTTCTACAAGTGCAGATATGAGAGGAATGAAGAAACTTGAAATGTAATGGGCAGGGACCTATGGCAACTTGGACTAAGCTCACAGAAGGAAACAGACTAAGAGAAGAGGAAGCCCCAAAAAGTAAAGCATACACTATGAAAAAAAATACAGTTAAATCACATGTTTTTGTAGCATTTGAAATGGTCTAGTGGTAAATTGGTTCTTGCAACATGTAGGAGATGTATTTGACAGTGGAAAAGTAAGTTCAACCCTACTTTTTCAATCAAATTGAATCAGCTTCCCACATTTTAAAAAGAGATCTCTCAGATATAAGTGATCACTCTAGAAGATGAACATTTGTAACCTGATGCAAAGACAAAATGTAAATTAAAGGAGAAAAATATGAAGAAAATTAATTGCAAAGCCACTTGGAAAGGCTACAAATAATGATAAACAACCAAACACAGCCAAAAATAAAGTATGATAATAAACAGTGTTAAACATTCACTTAAATGCCTTAGAAAACACAGAAACATTGCCAGGCACTAGTCATTTGACATTATACATAAATGTTAGTGGTGTATCCAAACTCCAAAAGAAGTTTGTGATGAATGAGAAAGCTGATATCTATAGTGGAACCCAGAAATTACAACTCCAGTGTGATTGGCTTTTAGCCCACAGTTCCAGAAATGAAGGTGCCAAAAAGAAAGGTACCAGAAAGACACTGAAGAATCTATAGCAGCAATTTAAAACAAAAGGAATTTTAAAAAAGAAAAAAAAAAGAAAAAGAAAAAGAAAAAGAAAAAGAAAAAGAAAAAGAAAAAGAAAAAAGCAAGTTTAAACAAAAATCAAAGAAAGAGAAAATTACAACTAAGAGATTTTAATATGGAAGCATATACTTTATATATAATCACAGTAGATCATACATATGGAGGACTTGCACTTCAATTCCTCTGTCCCTTGAGCAGTTCAAATACACTAAAGCATATGTGAAGCACAAACCATATGTGAAAAATAAGGCTACTTTATGGACTTTCAAATTGGACTCTGAGAGACTAGCTATTTTTGAACCTCTCTCCTTCATGTTATCGATATAATGTTTTGATACACATTTTATCACTAAATAAGTGCCTTAAAAAATTAAAGTCTTCCTATGATTTTAAGTTGGTTTTCTTCTGATATTTTCTTATCTGTCATATGCTAATGTATTCATGTCCTAAATTGTTTACTTATTAGTGATTTAATTTATATGTCAGTTCATGCTCCAATATAGAAATGTTCAGTCTTAAGCCACAAAGGTTTTAGAAACTGAAAGACCCATTTCCAAACTGAAAAGTACAAAACCTCAAGAGTTAAGCAACACAGGTTTTGCTCATGAGTGTACTAAAGCCAGTATAACATTGTTCTGTGATTAAGAATTTGATCCAATGCATTCTGGAGCTAGGTGTAGGATTTTGAACTAAAACATTTCCCTCTGTGTATTTCAAAATTGCTTATTTTTAAACTAATAAGCATACATAGTGATGCAAATGACCTAAAATTAAATCAGTGCTGTATATAACTTCTGTACTATAATGATACATAACAATGCCTTTATTAGTACCAGTAACACTAGGATTTGAGATTTTCTCTTTGGTTTTTTCTTTTGATGTCAAATCTAGAGGATATTTTGTTAGCAAAGCCATTTTCCTAACTTCGAGATTGCCATCAGTTATTCCTGTGGGACACACTTTGCTGCTACCAGCCAACTAGAATAGGAATTCCTGATTAATTCCTGAAACAAATCTACACCACTTCTTGTGAGACCAGTGCAACTGCTCCTGATCTGACTAGAAAAAAAGAAGTTAAAATTCTAACAAAACGAGCTTAAAGTTCCTAGTCCTTTTTAATCAGTAGCAACTGTTGAATTATCAACCAGCTCCATATAATTTATATAGTATACATTACAGATGTTGGGTTACAATTCAGAACTATCTCCATTATAAGTCTTTTTACTTTATTTTCAGTATCTCAAATATTCATTCTTAAGAATATACTGTTTTCAAATTTGGCCTCAGCATGTAATCACTTCTTAGCACTGTATCTTTTGCCAGTTTTGAGATGTATGAAGACAAAGGCCTTCTTTCAATTAAAAGGTCATATTTAATTAAACACTCAAAGAAGGTGTGGTTATAAAAAGACCCTGACAGCACACTATTAATAAGGCCTTCACATCCCAAAACACTGACACTCAATGCTGGAATTAACACAATTTGATCAATGGCCCTAAGTAATGATGTATGACCAAGGCAATGCCAAAAATTTTTCCTGTAATTAACATGTTAATTTACACACTATTATTGTTTGTAGCATAATAAAGCTTAATGGTCCCAAGACGAAGTCTGATGCTAGCTAGCACCGTACCTACATATAGCCAGATTTCTGTCTTGCACTGCTGCAGATCTCATGGCAGAGGACATGGCTCGTGAGTCACGGATAACTTTCAGTTTTACTGTCTTTTGTACAACAGAAGTAACAGTGTGCTGAATCTGGCTGAGATCACAGAATCATCAAAGTTGGAAGAGACATTCAGGATCACCTAGTCTTTAACCACAGTGGCCAAATTAACATTCAGTTTAGCTTTGGTCCTTCTAATTTTCTCTACACATATTTGACAACACCTTTGTAGTTCCAAGTTACCTGTTCATCCTTCCAGAGATGCTACACTATATTTTTGTCACAAGTTCGAGCCTAAGGTCTTTATTTAACCAGGCCAGCCTTCTTCCTTGCTGGCTTATCTTACAGCACAAACAGAGATAGAGTTAATTGTCTTCTAACAGCTTCTAAGGTGCAGTGTTTGGGATTTGTAACTAAACCAGTGGTGCTAACATACCAGTCATTCCTAAGCAGCACTGGCACAGTGTCAGGCTCTTCTGTTTCCCATGCTGTCACCTCATCAAGTGGGCTTGGGATGCACAAAATAGAGAGGGAACAGAGCTGGGAGAGCTGGCCCCAAGTGACCAAAGGGACATACACCACTTAACAATAAAATCTGAGGAGGATGGTGATTTGTCTGCTCAGAGACTGGCTAGTCATTGATCTACATTCCTTGGGGATTTATTCCCCTTTCTTTCCTTTATTAAACTGTCCTTACCAACACACAAGTTTTCTCACTTCCGCTGTTCCTGTTCCTTCCCCAGTCTTACTGGGGAAAGGGAGCCAGCAGGGAGTCAACAAAGAATTATGTGGTGTTTAGCTGCTGGCCAGGTCAACCAACCACAAACGTATAGAAGAATGTAATATAAAGAACAATTTTATATGTAGTATTGTGTGTGTAGTTCAATACAGAGGTGTCTTTAGATACAAGTAATGTGTTCTTAGAAACTCACTTGGTTTGGATTAGAAAATTATACGAGCGTGGCTCAAAGCATTAAACCAAAAATTAAGTGGAAAATCTTTTCTGAAACAAGGTTAGTTTTCTAAAGAGTCAGAAGTATTACGAAGATGTTGTAGCTGTCTGTGGATAACAGGAGCTAAATATCACAGAACTGAACACTGAGCTTAAAGAACTCTACTTCTGTAGTGGAATATTTATTGCTGGCCTAAGGTTAGGCCAGATCCTAATGCTGCGAAAAGGCTGAGAAAGTATTACAACCCCAAATACCTCATCATCAACAACACAGAATGAATGGACAAAATGACACAAAGAGATGATGTCATACACCATTTCAGCAGCTGAAATAAGCATTCAATGAAAGTATAGTTATTTGTTCTTTACTGCCTCTCTAAAAGTGACTTTCAAAATACTATCAGTAATAATGTTTAAACTGATGTCACAGCATGACTGAAAACTCTTCTATAGTAATTTCATTTTTTAATTATGTTATTTAATACATATTTTTATCTGTTATTTAAATTAACTCAGCTCCTTCACTTGAAAAACACACACCTTCTAGGCATAACCTTTTTTTATCAGAAAAGGGACAAGACAAGACACGAAGACAGATCACTACGACAGACTTGTTTTGCTTAGGGCTATAACCTAGCATTCTGACCCAAGGGAATGAGAAAGCCTCAGGAGATTGATTTAATTCTTACGATTCCCAGAGACCACATGTCATTTTTAGATACTCCAGCAGATGCCCTGTAAGTAAAGATGTAGAGGACATATAGACCAATCTTACCTTCCTTCACCAAGTTCAGTATTCAAACTTCTGTGGCCAAATATTGAAGTGGTAATAACATTATTTTACCAATGTCACACAGGCCACATTTATAAGGTGATGAGTTGGTTTTATTTACTTGTCTACAGTCGTAGTTTCTGCTGTAGTTCTAAAATTTATTAAGATTCATGTTCAAACTATGTGTTTCATAGTTTGTGTACCTGGCGGAATTAAGACATTATTTTATTATCTTTTCCATTAAGAATAAATTAAACAAGCAAGCCACTGAATGTGTTAAACCCCCCTAAAATCAAAAAGATACATTCAAGAGAATATTAGTGTTACACCTAAAAGCTAGCAGAGATGCAAAGTTTCAAAGGCTAATTCAATAAATAGCTAAAAGGAAGAAATAGATCTTGTAAAGCTGGATATCAGACCAATATATATGATTTAAATTAAACAGTCTTATGTTGATTGGCACTGAGAATAGAGCGCACAACTTCACAGAGATAAGTGGAAGATGAAAGCACGCATTGCCTGGAAGAACTGCCTCACCTGATGACCTGTAAGAATTCCATTATACATAAATATAGAGAAATTGCAGTCTGAATGTAAAAAACAATGTGATACCACAGTTGCATCTACAACCTGATTTTCCACAATTTCCTGATTTTTCAATTAACAGAGGCAAACCTGAACACACATGAGCATAACTAAGATACTAACAGACAAGATAGGAAAAATTCATTGAAAAAATTTAAAATATTACATTCTCTTCTATCCTAGCAGAAAAAACTATCTCCAGCTGGCAGTTCAACATCCTAGCCAAGCCCTGCCTTCTCCGTGGCTCTGAGCTATGGATGACAGATTGTGAACTAGAAAAGGTGAATTTTGTAACATCCCAAACCACACATCTGCAGAACTGTACATAGACTTGCACAGTATTTCTTTTTCAATTACTAAAGCTAAAACCATTGTGGCTTTTCCAAAAATCCCTCAAGGCATACAGTATAAAAAGGGCCTGTCAATTTCAGTACTTGCATACAAAACTTAAGCACTTAATACTGCAGACTCCAAAAACCCAGTTAAAATATAGTAAGAATAGTAAGATACAATGACAGAAATTAGTAACTGTGTTGCATAAAATTTGATAATCTGATCCCTATCAAAGGCAAGATTTGAATTTTTATAACTATGCTGGCCGAAACTGTGCTATTCCTACTTGCCATTAGGGGTGAAAGTCTACCTTGGCTGGCTCTCCGTTTCTCCAAAATACCTCATCCTACACACTCTAGCAAAACATCATTTCTTCTGGATTCAAAACGATTGAAAACAAATGGTTTCTTTATAACCATGTATTTCTGAGTACAAAATGGAGAATTTTCTTAACCATCTCCAGGTGCAGAAAACCATAGGGAAGAATACTGAAAATATTTCCAGCGGTATTTGACATTATAAGAAAATGAAATTGAATACATTGTGCTATGTTCTAAAAAAAGGAATTAATTTATTTACAAATACATAGACAAGTGACTTAAGTCATGGACAGTTTTTAATTTTAGGTTGTCTTCAAAACAAGCCATATTTAAACAAAGATACAGCAATGGACTTAATATGGCCAATTACAATTTAGTTTATATTTCAGTAGAGAATATACCATATATTCTTAACAGTACGCTTATGTGTATTAAAATTCCCTGTGTGAATAAAAATTAAGTGGCTTTGTATTACTGGTCAGCTTTTTCTCTTTTTGTTTTCTAATCCTCTCTTGATAACTGCTTAGCCATCAGACTTTATGCCTGAAATCTTGTCCAAAAATCTGCATATTTTCATTATATTCTTTGTAATACCTTTAAGTAGAACTTATTGCGTCAGCTGGACATTTTACTTATAGAACATAGAGCAGGTACCCACTAATATGAAGGACCTATAGTCATATATGATTTTACAGCTTTACAATTATCTTATCTCTCCTGTACATTAAGCTTTAGGACTGTCAAAAACTTGAACTGTAGACTCAAATGTTTTCAGACTGATGCTGGTTGTTAAGTATCAGCAAACACTCCATCGTTTTCATTGTACTGTTGTTAAATTTTCAGCACAATTACCATGTTTTGTGACCTATAACAGAGAAAAAATAATAATTTTCTTTATAGCAGAGAATGAGCTGAAATATGTATAATCAGCATGGGATGACAGGCAGAATATTTCTGTCAAAATATATTGGTTTCTAAAATTCGATTTATGTGGAATGGGCAATAATAATAATTTAAAGTCCTATTTACTTCTGCATTTAAATACTACCTCATTTATATTAATTTTTTGCCTGCTGTAAATTCTTTGGTTTCAACAGCATTTCCTCTGATTTACACAGGTGCTAGCAAAGCTACCACCATTCCTTTAAAACTTCATATATTACAGTTATTTACACAGAGAGGGAAAAAAAAAGGCACTGAGAGATTAGAACTTCACACATGTGTAGCAAGAGATGCCTGGGATCTTAGAAAGTTTATTATCTTGAACAGTTAGGGCAGACAGAGTCAGCACAGTTTTACCGGATGTGGCAAACAAAGATATTCAGGGCAGACCAAGAAATACTGAGGTGAAGCAACACTCCAAAGGTCACGTAGCAGGTCAGTGACCAAGATGTGAAGAACACCACGATTTTCTGACATTCAGCTCAGTGTCTAAGCTTATGCTGTCTTTCTGCAGAAACACACAAAAAGCCTAAGAACTGTAAATCAGATGCTCTGTGTAAGACCACTGCACTGCTGAAACAAATGTGTCTGAAACCCAGATTAAGAGGTCAGCTCTGGCATTACTTAGACGCTTAAAAAGATCCCACAAAACTCACCAACTGTGTTTCCTTAAAATACTGTAATTTGTTGGGGTTTTTAATTATTCCGTCTTCCTAGAGCTCTTCCTACTTTTCTGTAGCCCTTTTGGCATGCGCTTGGGGAACCCCCTTAACTCCCAACTTCCTAAGTTACTGTGGACACTTCACAAGACCCTGTATATGAATGAGTGCTTTATGTTCTCCCTGCTTCAGCTCGCTTTCTTAGCAATTTGATTGACATACATTAAACAACTATTTCTACATGAACTCTTCAAAAATCATTACTGGCGACTTTTTTCCTCCTTTCCAAGTTATGATAGTTTTCCTGGGTTTTTTGCCAAAAGGCTTTCTAGTCACTTCAATCCCAGACCATTTAGTATGTATTCATACATCCACTCCTGAAGCCTTCCAGTCATTCCTTTTTCCAGTCAACATCATTTCTATCTTTTAGACCCCGAACTGGCCAATATCTTTAAATTAAGCATCTTTCTATGTCCAGCAGAGAGTTGAGTAAGAGCTTTAAAAAGAAGTCTCTCCAATCCATTTAAAGAAATCCCAGGTGGATCTAGACCCTTCCAGGAAGTGCAGTACAGAGTCTCCAAGTAGCGCCCAGTTGATACAGCTGATCCTGTTTCAATCTCATTCTCTTTTAAACTTAGGGGGTTTTTTTGTTTTGTGGTTTTTGTTTCGGGTTTTTTTTTGGTTTTTTTTTTGTTTTTTGGGGGGGGGCTTTGTTTTTCTTTTTTTTTTAAATTGAGGCATAAATGGAATTTTTTTGCCAACTAGTGAAAACAGTCTCCTGTTCAGTTCAAGATTGTTGGATCTGTTCACATGCAATCGTACCATTACAGAGTCACGGTCTGTGAAAATGGTTCTCATGCACTCTAAGAAAAATGAAAATAGCAACACGAAAGGAGGGCACTCTGTGGCACTTGTGTGCCTCGCTAACCAGCTTCCTCGCCTGTGCGGTGGAAGGCACGGAGCCACGCGCGCCCGGGGCTTATGGATTGCCCAAGCGTAGCCAGAAATCAATGAGTGGCCCCTTGGCCAGTATTCCAAGGGTTTATTGTAGAAACTCCCTCGAAGGGGTCCAGAAGCGAAAAAGGACGAACTTCCAGCCAGGGTCCACTTAAAAGGGATACAGAAAAGGAGGGGGGGATGACATAGCAGTGACCTATAAGAAGAAGGGAAGGGCGGGACAGGTCTGGTTACCTTTCCTTAGGAGATACAAGGGGTGTCTGTCCACTGTCAATCAGACAGAGCGAGCCTACATCAGGTCACAGGAAGTCAATGGGAGAAGCCATCCTCACAGAGGCGCATTTAACCTTTGGAGCCAGCCCACCAAACCTCTTTATCTGGGCTCTGTGGCCCCCTGGGCATTACTGTGGTTGGTTCAGTCACCACAACACACCATTATCAACAAAATCACCTGTGTATGTCAGTGCCACAGTTTGACACTGGCCCAGCGCCAGGCACCCATGAGAGTCGCTCACTCACCCTCCCCTGCCACAGCTGGGCAGAGGAGAGAAGGAAAAAAAAAGTTAAACGAAGGGTTCATGAGTTAAGAACTGGGAGAAAACACTTCAAGGGCCAAACAGGCTCAACTTCAGTTGCAAAGTGAATTTATTACTAACAGATTCAGAGGAGGATAATGAGAAGTAAAATAAGCCCTTAAAACACCTTTTTCCCCCCAGCCCCTCCCTCATTCCCACTGACATTGCAGGGAGACAGGGCATGGGGGTTTGGTCAGTTCATCACCGAGATTTTCTTCTGCTGCTCCAGGAGAGGAGTCCATCCCCTGTGAGACCATGGGGTCCCTCCCACGGGAGACAGTTCTCCATGAACTTCTCTAGTGTGGGTCCACTCTCATGGGCAACAGTAGTCCCAAAACTGCTGCAATGTGAGTTCTTCCCACAGGCACACAGTCCTCCCAAATCTGCTGCGGCGTGGATCACTCTTCCAGAGGGTGCAGTCCTCCAAGGACAGGCTGCTCCAGCCTGGAAGCAGGGACCCCTCTCTCTACCAGGTCTCCCACTGGATCCCAGCCTCCTCCAGGCATCCACCCGCTCCGGCACGAGCACCTCCCCCACGGGCTGTGGGTGGATCTCTGCATTCCCCATGGATCCCTATGGGCAGCAGGGGCACAGCTGCTTCACCATGGTCTGCACCACGGCCTGCAGAGGAATCTCAGCTCCAGCGCCTGGAGCACCTCCTGCCCCTCCTTCTCCACTGACCTTGGTGTCCCCATGTTGTTTCCCTCACACGTTCTCACCTTCTCCTCTTCTCTGGCTAGGAAAAAAAGCTATGACTTTGTTTTGATTTTCTTCTTAAATATGTTATCACAGAGGCGTTACCAACATCTCTGATTGGCCCAGTTTTGGCCAGCAGCATGTCCATCTTCAGAGCCGTCAGGAATTGGCTCTGCTGGACATGGTGGGAGCTTCCAGCAGCTTCTCACAGGAGCCACCTCTGTGGCCCCCCTGCTACCAAAAACCAGGCCGTGCAAAACCAATACAGTCAGACATGCATCTAAACTTTGCATGAGACATACATGTGCAACTACAAAAAACTGATATACCTTCCAACTTGGTTGAATCATCTAAATCAACATCTCTAAATTCTTAATACAGAATTAGATAAAACATAGGATATACAAACATTCTATATATTTTAAGCTACATCTGTTATGGTCTTTACCTATCATAGTCAGAAACCAAAGTGAAGTGCTATCCTTCTAAGTCTACAAAGCAAAGAAAAAGTAGAGAAAGGAAATGCTTTTCAACATCCTCCTCTTTATTCTTCCTTTTTATTTATCAAGATTTTATCCATTAAGACATCTACATTATATGCTGTTCCTGGCACACTGTATGTATCACTAACTATATGCCTTCTGTAAACCATAAGAATTCAGCCATTCATTTAATTCATTAAAATTCACAAGGCCTATTATTCTGTTTACAGTCTAATAGATATTCACTGTCACTATTCAGGCCTCTGATTCAATTTGCCTAAATCCCAGATGCAGAGTAATCCTAATGGAGATTATCTTAATTTATCACCAATTTCTTCTCAGAACCAAGAAAGGTTGGTATTTCATAATAAAAGCTGTATTTCTCCTTTTTTTTCCTGAAGTAGCATGCACAATAAAGCAGAAGCAATAAATGCCCATTTTTTTTAATGGTGAGATTTTCTCAGTTACACAAATTTTGCTTTGCTTATAGGACACCATCTTTTAAGGTGTGTATTCTACAGGTAAGGCTGCCAATTCTCATCATAGTGGAACATATTCCTGGAATCAAATATTATGCTGATTCTGACTGAACACAGATTGGCAGACTTATCGTGTACTCCACACAATACAGAATAATCACTCTGGGTATACTTTTCTAGGTAAAGTGTTGACAGTTTGGAGTGTAATAAATGAAATATACTTATCTTTTGGCTCTCAACTGTTCCCAGTGGGGAAAATTTTCTAGCAACTTGAAGTCATATTAAAGATGTCCACTTCCAAGTCAAAACTGACAGTGCTGATTTATGTGATAATATCTGCTGTTGTTTGCAAAATGTCCCAATGACTTGCTGAAAAAATCTTTGTTTGGTCAAACAACACTTCCAAATGGGCACAGTTGAGATACAATTGCATAAAATTTTCAAAATAAACCAGTTTTCATCTGTATAGCATACCATAGTTCTATTTCCACAAAAAGTTAGTCTGTTTTTGCCAATTATTAAATTTTACAGTTACCCATGATATGCTTTTTTTTTCCCGATAAATAAACAAATGATCATTTTGCATCTGATCTGGGTACCCACCTGAAAAACTACGTTCTGCACATCCTGGGCCTGAAGATGTTGGAGCACTAGTACTGCCAGGAAAACTGAATCCACAGGGTTTGAGAATACATTCAGCAACAGGAAAATTCTATGAAGAATATCTCTTGCTGTCTCACTGTAACTGGAGAATTCTGAGAATCCCTTGCAAGGATTTTCTTCTATCTGAAGAACTGACTTTGTGACTGACAGTAAATACAGTAGCAATGCACTTGTGTTGTTCTCATGTTGTAAAGTAGCCGATAAAAAACAACTGAATATTTCTCAAATACTCATGCATTCCAACCCAATTAATTATGCCTAATATTTTTAAAGTTTTGTTTATAGATAAAGAGCAAATAGGACATGATCAGTATACAGCCATCCTGAGAAGAACATATTGCCTAGCAATGCTCTATCTCGAACCAACAAAGAACAGTTCAAGAGAAAAAAATAAGGATAGTAAATAACAGGAATTTGCTATATTTGATTTTTTAATGTGGCCAGTCATTAATTACCAATTGTTTGCAACGGGAAAAAGTTTTATGTATCATTTTCAGTTAGCACTGCCACTAAGCGGCAGTCCCAGCATCTCCAGCCTGCAGCCATGTAAACCTGTCCCTGTTCTCACCCTCTATGGTACACAAAAGCTGGTGCTGTGGTTTTTTAGAAGGTTAATTGAATTTTCATGAACTAGCTCACTATTGACCCAGATAATGTCTATGATGACATCTCATAAATGGAGCAGGGAGGGAGATTCGTAAAGGCAGAAATGAGGAGTGAGGTTCACTCGGGGGTGTAACTTTTCAATGGAAGTGTTAACTTACCTAAACCTGTATTTTGAACTACAGCCCAAGATAGCAGTGAGGAAATATGCCATGGCAGAATTTATGTAAGTATTTAAGATAAACCGCAGAAAGGTAATAGAGACTGATATATATTAGGATATAAGGTAAACTGACTAAATGGCAAGTAACTGGCAGAACACCACTTGGCCAAGAAGAGGTGAAGTAAGTCCTCTAACACATGTGGCTGGTGAACATAGATGTATGTCAAACGAGAGTGAGGGGGAAATGCACCTAGCTTAAGCCCTGCTCTGAGTAGCCGAAATGAGGGCAGTTGTCTTAAGAGGGTGAGTGTTAGATCCCAACTTAGATCCATTAAGCTTGCCAAGTGAACTGCCATGGGTCTTGATTTTGGCAGTCAGTTTTATGAGATAAAACTGTACTGGAGACCTATCAAGAACAATGCCAGAACACACCAGATGTGCACTGTGCTGCAGCAGGAATCCTCCGTGGAAGGCACACAAGTCCCAGATGACAGAGGCATTATGGAAGTGGGAAGTGCACTCAACTGATTGCGAAGCATTCAGCTGCCATCACCTATTTATTACCACCACCGTTGGATATAGATGCCTTATCAAAACAATCCGTCTCAAGGTCAGAAAAGTTCTGATATTCTCATGCTCAGGCAGGCGTCATCACCGCAGATTAAAATGAGTTTTGCTGATGTACAAGTTCAATGGGACAGACGACACTACTGAGTCTTGCCTTACAAAGGTCTCTAACAGAAACATACAAAGTCTAGAGGAGCACAAAAAAATAAAACATGCCAGAAAACAGAATTCATGCAGGAATTTGGACAGTTTCGTAATAAACTAGTGTGTTGAACTGTATTTTTGATAGAAATCCAGTCAAGCAGTCTAATAGCAATTTTTTAACTTTATCCAATTGCTGTTTTCTGCGTGAGTTCTCACAAGTACTAGAGACACACCAAAGAACATTTTGCTCTGGTTGCTGTGCTTCACATAACCGGCAGGATCCACCTAAGGACCTGACAGTACATGTTACAGAAAATTCTGAGCATTGGTACATGATAAAAATTGAAAGCATGATTCAAAAAGAATTTATGGTGCTGAAGGAAGTGGGATGGGATAAAGACATGAACTCTAGAAAATGCATCTGAAGCACTCTCAGAGCCACTTGATCCCTCTTCCAGGAAGTTTGCATTTTTCTGTAATAAAAACGCTTTATTTGACCTAGTTGATATACTTACAGCCTTACTTTGATTATTATTTTCATTATTATTTATTAGTCTTTAAAAATACCATGGAAAAATTTTATCAGGATGAGAATTTTGTGAAAATGTTTAACAATCAAGTTTAGTTCTGGTCATTATGGGACTCTAAAATACACCTACATTTTATGATTTATTTTTCAGATCAACTGCATGAGCTATTTTTTATCCATTTAACATACTATTGATATTGCATAGGCTATGTTTCTTATCTGAAAAACTCAGCAGTAGATGTGACATCTTAAAAAAGGTATATTAAAATAAACAGTAACCTTTATCAACTGACTTATTCTACTCTCCAGAAAAAACCCTAGATTTACTCAATACAGTTTGCTTTCCATAAAGGCACTCTAAAAAGTATAACTATACTCCCATGCTTTAATACTTTAATAATTGAATTTCATATCAGTATTTTATTCAGAAATTAGGTCAGATTAATGAACGTAAAATACTGCCTTTTCTGAATATTGACTCAATATTATCCTTCTTTCAGACTCTAGTCAGTGTCATAATATACATGCACTAATTTTGAATACTTATTCAAAATGAGGATCAGCAAGAGAAATACTTCTTAACCAGCTCTATAAAGTCAGAAGCTATAAAAAATCTCAATCCAAAAATCCTACTTCTTTCTAGAAAATGTTAAAAATCTTCCCTTGGCTACTAATAGACTAAGCATGTTGCAGCATCTTCGTAAGACATCAGCCTACTTCATTCCAGACACAAAACAGAAATATTTATTGACTTCTATCCTTACATAGTTACAGAGTTGTTTTATCTAATAAACGATTGTATCTGCCCTGTAATAGCTACCTTAATAGTAATACTTTTTAAAATCTTGCCTGTTTACTACTGTTCTTAGCCTTGCTACCCACAGATTTCCTCTTGATTTCTTTAGCATCTTCTCCATCTTTTATACTCCACGGTTGCTTACATTTTTAGGTTATTATCTATAATCCATTTTCCACTTTGTTTCTATTGCCTTTTATCTCTAAATATTTTGCTCTCTTTCCTTCCAAAATGAAATAGATATTTATAAGGAGCTACCATCTAATTATGCAACAGTGGTTTTTTGGTTACTTAATAAACTGTTACAGTACAGAACTTCTATTCATACTTCCCATACTAGCCCATACTTCCCATACTAGCCCATACCTTCCTCACAACAGCTTTGGAGAAATGAACTGCTCTGAATTAACCTATTTAAGGTGCCCTGTTCGTTCCCACTGAAAGTCATTGAGGACATAATACCTGATCCCTATCCCACACTCCAACAAAAATAAATCCAATAATCACAACATATTTGATACAGCAACTTTTGTTTACAAGCATTCCTTTCACCATTTTTGGAAACTATTACTAGATTCTACAATCTAGGGATGTTAGTTCATTGTATCAGCATCCCAGATTGGGGTGACCACAGCAACGTAACATTTAATTACAGTACATTACAAATATGTGCTCAATTAGTAAGTCATCATATCCTCTAATGTGATCCAGTGGTGTATATTGGATTTCTACCAGAAACCTCTTCCCTAGGTTTTGTAACTTATTATCTTGACCCAAACAGATCCAAGATCCTGTGGTCTGTGTTACCAATAACTCTAAAAGCAAGTAACACTGCCTGCGATAAACAGTCACATTCTGTTCTCTGAAGTTCCCCTGTTCTCCCATTAATAGCTATAAGTAGCAGCAACTTAATTAGCAACTCTGAACTCTGAAATAACTTAATTGTTGTATGTTAAAAACGAACTATATAATGTCACAAGAGATGTGGAATGGGTAGAAAAATAACTGCATTCAATTTACGAATGAGGAGAAAATGACACTTGCACTCTGAAAAACAAGTAAAGCTTATGAAGTCATCCGAATAGCAGACGACGATTAGAGGGACATAAAATTTTGTTAACCTGTTTAAGTGATATATGTAGGTTAAACTTGATCTCTGTATAGAAAAATGTATTTGAATTACTGGAACTGGAGTGACAATCAAGGTCAGGGGACAAAAACCTGACAGCTATCTGAAAGAGAAGAAACAAGGCAGACCAGAATTCAAAAGAAGAGCTGTATTCTTCAAGAGGAAGGAGTACTGCTATTTATTACAGTAAGTATTATTGCAATACCTCGTTATAACATCAGATACACAAGAAGTATTTTAACAGGATTTACTTGATAAAGTACAATTTTATCTTTATCAGCACAATTCCACTGAATTGCCAAGGATTTTACTTTTTTACAGTGGTATATTGTTAATGAAATCTGATTTTAGTGCTCAACTAAACAAACCAGTTGAGTTATAGACACTATTTGTTTTCAAAAAAACATTCTGCAGAGGAACAGCAGTCAGCAAGCAGTCAGCAAAAATGTTACTTGAAATATGCATGCATATTCTTTCTATCCAGGTATTATTATCTAGATATTATTATTATCACCACTACTACTACTACTACTATTAT
>VWPU01009673.1:0-153185 GCA_013398955.1 Callaeas wilsoni | reverse complement strand
GAGCGCCAGGCCTTACTCTACAGAAAGGAAAATATTGGTAGGGAGAAAAAAGTTTTTCAAATGCATACCTAGAATTCTGTATCAATTATACAACCATATTAATTATTTAAATAATCTTAAACAGCTAAAAGATAACCCAATTGAATCAAGGCTTTGTACCCCTCCTCTGTAAGCATCCTTTTCAGATATTTCCCAAGAGCATTGTCACTATCCACTGGCTCTCATTCAGAGAAAATTATTCTCTCTCCAGTAAAATTAAGAGAGTTAAGATATTTTACATCAGAATAAATGCTGGGGGGGGTGGAAGGGTGATTATAGCTACAGAATCAGAAATTACTGTCATAAAATTGGCCATAAGTTTGAAAGACAGATATGGAAACTTTGTCATCTGTTGTTTTAGGATTTGGATTTGGGTTTTTATTGCTTCATGCCTTGGAGTTTTACATCCTAAGAGAAGGGGACTGAACATGTGAACCTCAGCTCAATATTGACTACTAGACATATAGTCACCTCATGAAATTCCCTCCTTTTTGTAGGCCTAATATTTTGGCATCATCGTCATCTTCATAAGTAATTAAGGGTTTTTGCTGTGTTAACCTTACAAAGTCAGCCTGGTTCATTCTCTCTGCATCTGTTTGAATTCAACAAGGACAAAAATAAATCTTTACACAAGAAGAAAATAGGACAAGAGTGCCACTTCTGAATCCATTTTCTTTGACTGATCATACATTTCTACCCCCAGTTCTTTTGTAGTGGGAAGAATAATGTTTAATTGTATTTTCTCTTCAAGGTTTACTGTGGCATTAAAGATTCACTTCAAACAAGAAGTAGTAGCTTTTATTTAATCCCTGTTCATATACAGTCCACAGCAAACTTACTGTCCATAAATCAAACTGGTATTTTTCCATAACTCCTCTCAAGCTATTCTGCTCTCTTCTCTAATTCAGAGAGGAATTGTCAGTCATGAAAATTAGTTGATGATTCATTTTCAGTTTATTACCTTGGTTGACTTAGCAGGCTTCCCTGCTAGCTCTGACCTATACTTGCCATTGTAAAACAATTAGAAGTGATGCCTCAAAATATTTACTGCTATGGGTTTATTAAAATTAAGTTTTGCTCAGTACAACAAGCAACATGCCTAGATGAAGACATTGAAACCTTCAGGGAGGAAAGAAGACTTCCCCAGCTACAGACAGCCATAAATTGTGGTCATTTTTCTAAAATTCATGTCAATTATGAAACAATAAAAAGAGAATATGCAAAAATTTCATGTTAATATTTCCATCTCTGCTCCCTCACCATGAAATTCAGGAGGCAGATTGAGATATAAATGTCTCCTATGCCAATATTCAGGATTACTTGACCTGGCCACTACTGGCATAACAAAGATGTCACAAACCATTGCCAAAAAATACTGCATTTTCAATGTGCTTTTATTTTAGGCGCCTCCAAGTAGCTACAGAAAAGGCAGCAGCCTTTAGCATGCTATTCTTCCTAGCAGTGAAAGCTGTGAGGAAGTCTCTGAAACTCATTAAGTCTCCTAAATAAAGTCAGTATGTGACAGCAAAATAAGAGAATGAAAATGGAGAAGGCGTCTTGAAGGTTTTAAAAAAAAATGGTCCTAAATGTCAGAAGTTATAAGGCATTCCTTTGAAAAGCTTGAGAAACTGAGGGCTCAACATGGAGTTACTTACCAGGGAGACAATTTATTCAAGTAAGAACATATCCTAACCATGACAGAAGCCTGTTTGTTTAGTTTTGTAATAATTTTTAAAAGTAATATAGTTTAGAAGATGAAGAACCCTTGAACCCACAGCAAAGCTCAAAACCTTCAATATGAAAAGCACATGTTTATTAAAAGAAAAATATTTGTATGCATTAAACTTGCTTCTAGAAGCAGTTAGAGATTTATAAAAGCTGTTGGCTTTAGAGATAGATTTCTCCAGGATGCATTAAATGAAGTTTTTCTGAGTTATTTTTCACCTGATTAGCAGTGATAACAGAGCCATCCTTTGCATTAATTTATGATTTCACTGAGCTATCACTTAGAAACACAGCGATCGTCTCCGAAGTGCTCTACAGCAGGGATATCACAGATATATACCTAAGCTACTCTTTGGCTGTGGCTAACGGGTGAGTGGAGAGTTTGCAGGGCTGCAAGTCAAATGAGGTGGAATATAAAACCTAAACTTCTGCTTTGGAAAAAAAATTGATCAATGCAGAGGTGATAGAGGATCTAAAGAGACTCAAATTCAGATTTATATTTCTTCCGATCTCAGTAGGTCCACAGTGTTTAGCTCAGAGGGTCTGACTAAGTTTTAGACCTTTCATTCCACATCTGTGTGAGAGAAGTGCTATCTAGATGCTACTATGTCACGGTGATGTCCCAGAGTAATGACACGGAGTCCAGTGTCCAGGTAGAACAAAGCGATGTAGAGGGTTTTTTTAATTATTCTACAAAGCAGCTTATATCTTTTAGCTTACTTGAAGTTTACAACAGTGTCAAAACTCTATTGGACCTCTGGTCCACCATCTGCCAAGTTCATTGGTTAATTCTGATGTCACCTATATCACAGTGTTTACCTACACAAGAATGTAGCAAATGCAGGTGCACAGAGCTTAATTGGTTTTAGAAAACTCCAAAGATTGTTTATAATATTTTAGCCTGGGAATAGAGAGAAAGAGAAAATTCTCACACAAACTCTGGGAAAGTTAGAAGGTTTCCCTGCTAACAACTTTTTAGCAGTGACACTACTATTCATCACATCAAGGTGCAAAGGCAGCCTTTCAACGTGGCCCTAAGATATCATCCACAGGGAAGTGAACTCACTTGGCTCAGTATCATTTTGCAAGTCTGCAAATATACACACGAAGTCTGGGACCTCTGCTAATGGTCCTGAATACTTTACCTTCCCATTTCAGGCACATGAGCAGTCTGTATTGCCTATTCATAGACAATTAAAAATTAAATTTTCTCTTGACACATCCTTGAAACCAGTTACTTTTAAATTAATTTAAACATAGCCACTAAGTATAGTTATAAATAATTAGTAATTCATATGTGTTGTGCCACAGAGCAAAATGCTGCAGTTCCTTCAGTGTTTAGCCTTTTTAATCCTCTTCTGATACAAATGAAAAAAACAAACAAACAAACATGTATTTTAATAGACTGATACCAAAGATTAGTGTTCTACAGATCTGTGGTACACTCCCTTCTCCAGGACACCCAGAGCACTGTGTATATGAACAGCTCTGGACTGGAGCACAAGGGTTGGCAGTGACCATAAAGGTAGTCATGGAGCAAGCAGGGATCTGGAAGGGGGAAAAGGACATGATGACTGTCTTTATCTAATGGAATGTTTCAAAACCCCTTGGGCTATGTATCAGTCTGTCTGCTTCTGGATACTCTTCTTGGCTTCCGGGGGAATAGGGTCCAGTCTCACAGCGAGTGGCACTCTTCCTTCTGTTTAAATAAATGTGAGCTGTGCTGAGATAAATAATCTGTGCTGGTCCTCACCACATGGGCTCATGTTGCTTAAAATATTTTCTGATGTCAGGGGCTGCCTGGTCTACAAAAATACTCACTGCAAATATGGCATTTAAGTTTGGTGACAGCCATTGTCCTGCTGAGCAAGCAGATCAGATTATAGCCAGATCTTCCTGGCATGGTTATTGCAAATTTATACCGTACCAAACAATTTCTCCTAGTTTTGCACAATATTGGCAAAGAGCGTCCCCTTATCCATGCTAAGTTTATTTCTCATCACTTCAAGCACTATGACAGACTTGATACTCCTTTTTATGTGCTAAAAAAGGGACTCTCCATCCCTTATGCAGTACAAGGGACACAAGTCTATCCCCATGCAGGTCTTCAAAACCCATCTGCATCCTAGAAAGCATAGAAAAGTATAGTCCTGCAGCAAATAATCTCTGCAGGGTTCAATCCCACAAAAACTATTTCATGGGAGTACATGGACTGAAGTGGGAAGCTTTTGAATCCTGAAAGAAGAGATTTCAGTAAATGCAGAAACAGATTCTTCTCAAACATTTGCAGAAAGTGAATTAAAATGATAGAATAGTCGAATTAAATTCTCTATAAGCTTTACCCAGGGGTGTACATTACTTAAATAATGTACATAAAATAAAAACAGGATAAAAATTTTTTTGTTCTGATTTTCATACATTGATCAAATGCATTGAAGGATGAATTTATCCTTTGTTGTTTGCTGAACTAATACACCATACTAAATATGTAAATGCTGACTCTAATTAATTAACTACAATTCAAGCTGCAGACAAGCTGCTGCTCTTTAGGTATTATATTGATTGAAGTCCCTGCCATTTTTCTTTTAAGTGTGCCATTATCTTCCACCAAAACGTTTGATTTATGATACAGATACTGTGGAAGTTTTAAGTTTTATCCCCTGATGTCTCAAAAAAATAAAGACAAAGCAAGCATGTAACTAGGAATGACACCAAATGTCAACATCCTAACAGTTTATACAAGAAATATGCTCACACAGGTAGTGCTGTGGAGGGCCAGGGCAAAACAAAATAGTTAGGTCACCCACAGGGAGGAAAAGGCCACTTTGGGGTGATTATATAATGTATTTTTTGATGGAACCTTAGTCATTCAAAACCAGCTTTTTTTCCCCAACCAAAATCAACATGTTTTTCCTCTGCTTTGCTTTGACCTTGACCACAAGCATACATCGTTCCTGAGGAACAATTCTAAGTCAACAACATAAGCTTCATTATTGCCTACATTTTTCAAACAGACGAGAATAATGCACAGCCCAGATCCATGCCCGAGACCCTTGTGAACTGCAAAGATCCTTCTGTACATGGAGAGGCTTGGAGGAAAAGCAGCATGATTTGGGTTGTCAGAATTCACATAGTTAACTTAACACTGGCATGGGTGTCAACTTAAAAACTGTCATGTCAGAGCTGTCAGACACAGCCATGATGTTATTTTAACTTTTCAGTTAATAGCATAGCACTTAGAGTCACTTGATAGTTATTCAGTGGGCAAGAAATTTCAACTGGATACTCAAAGTTCAACCTGGTCATGATGCCCACTTAGTTGCAGGTAACATGGAGCTTGTTGTTCCTGGGCAAGCAAACCTGGCAGAGAAGGTGCACTTAATGACTGCAAAAGCCTCTGCACAAAACAAAACCACCACATTTCAGCCCAGCTGCCATGCACACATTATCACACACTGTGCTAGTCAGAGAAGACATGCCACAGCCCATACAGAAAAGGAAAATGAGCCCTCAACTATGACATCAGAGTTTACATATTTATAGATTAGCACAGAGAAACCTGCATCCTCACTGCCACGGCTCTTAATGGGACACCACATAGTCTCTGCAGAGAAGTCTTTTTTATGCTCAAGGAAATGTTATCCAAACTTTGGTGAGTGAATCTATTAGTCAACAAGCCTGTTCACTTTCAGCAGAAAAATATCTAAATGTTCTATGAAGGGTAAGTTTAGACACTGTTTTAATAAAATATTTTTATTTGTATGGAAATACACAAAATAAATATAACAGATATTCTTTTCAGATCTTGATGCACAGAGAAAAGCAACAGGGATACAATATGGAAAATTGGTAGGAGAAAAAATAATTACAACCTTACAACGTCCAGTAAAACTGAATCAGTGGATCCTTACCAAATTTTATTGGGGAGGAACAAGAAGAAAAAAACAGTAGTGTTATAGTAATGTCATAAAATTCTTATTGACATTTCCAGAACAAGTTTCTTAATGTTTTTCCCCAAAGTATTTTTTAATCATCTACTACTGTAGAAATAAGTCAATATTAAAATGAAATAATTACTAGTCCAAAATTGCTTTTTCACTGGATTTGATTTGGAGAACACTCAGTGGGCTTATTCTAAAAGAAAAGGAATTGTTGCATTTTGCACAAGGCATTTTAACCATACAGTCAAATTTAGACATCACAGCTATGGGTTCCCACATGGAATTGCTCAGGGCAGTATCTCTGGTGCAGATCCCAGTCTGACAGAGGATGCTAACTGGAAGTCCCAGTCTCAGTGTTCTGCTGACCAGGGACTGATGAGTAGCCACCATCTCTGCCAAGCGTGGGGGACACCCTCCCAGCAGCTCTGCCTGTTTATTCCACACATATGCTCTGGCACTTGAGCTCTGTGTCCTCAGATGGACCTTTCCCAGACTTCTAATCACTGCACAATGACCCACAGGACCAGGAGGGAGAGAATGCTCAGTGCTCTGTCAGCTAAGCAGAGAAGCAGCAGCCTGAGGCAACAGTAACAGCCCCACCAGCAAGTGGCACTAGAAAAATGACATCAGATGCAGGGGGCAAAACTCCTTCCATGCTAAAGGTCTAGGACAGCAAGTGATATAAAATTGTTTTGCTTTCCCTGTGGAAAGAAAAACAACCTTTGCTGTTGTTATTCTTCTAAAGACAAAGCTTTGCAAAAGAGATGCTAACTAAAGCTCCCAAATTTACCTTGTGGCTACAGGCAAGCTTTTTGTACTGAATTAAGGGTCTGAACACACCTGTGATCAGTGGCCGTGCAGGAGTATCTGTGCCTGGAGCAGCCCAGTCTACTCTGGGTGAACAAAGAGCAGAGCAGCTTCTCTCTCATGCTTCAAATGGCGCAAAACACGTTCTCACTAATGCTACTCATGGTGGTTCTGGGGCTAAGGGCCAAGAAACTGCTGTTTTCTTCTCTGGAGAGCTTGTTCCACTAGGGTTTTAACCTTATTCTTAAATCATGCAGAATCTGAGATTGTACTTAAATACTGCAGCAATAGGGACAGATGTTAAGTAGCAGTGATTAGTTTGCTACCAAAAACCCTATATTTAATCTGAGTGCAAACACTCAGGATTCAGTAATTCAGCTTAGTTATTCACCTCCCTTCCAGCTTGGAGATAACTTTGAAAAAAAATATTACTGTTCATAACAGAAGTGTTGTTATTTTATCCAACTTTGAACTAAGGTGCCACCTACCAGAATAAATAAGGATTTAACTGGGTCCCTTGAAAAGAACAGGTCAAAAGCAAATCTGTCTGCTTATATAACTGCTATTGTAAAAATACACTATAATTAGATTTCTATATCCATAGATACCAAAAAGCAGGTCATTATACCTGCTCTTCCCAAGAGGTCTTGGTACTATTCAGTAGTTAACTGTCCATTTCTACTTTCCCAAAAAATTGTTATTATAACAAGTACTCATCTTCAGTTCTTAGCTACTTGACAAGGATTATTCAGTGCTTAAATATGCAAGTTGAACACCTTTTTAAATTATTACTATTAATGTTGAAATGTCTGTCTTAGGAGTCCCAGGCTTTTTCAGGATAGCCAGATGCCTCAGCCTTGCAATGAGGGGGCAAGAATGAAGGAATGAGAACTGCCCACACAGTAGGGGGGATGAGGAATTTAATTTCTAATTGCAGCCACAAGCTTCTCTCTTCACTGCTAAGTAGCAAGTGCAGAGAAGCAGCAAGCCACATCTATTCTTAAAGGATTTGTTTGGTGGTGAGCAGATGCAGGCCTTAACTTTAAAGAGGAAGAAAGTAATAAATATTTTTAAACATCCATGGGTAGTTTGTGTAGAGTAGTTAATGTCTGTTCAAGCTGCAGAGAATGCTTGAGAGAGAGAAGACCATGGCAACTTGCCCTTCATCACTTGCACAACTTCCACTTCACACATAAGATGCTTTACTTATGTTCCTGTAGTTACATCTGTCAATATAATTTGTCCATTTGGAATAGAGAAATGCCTCATCATCAATGTCTCACTAAGTATTAAGAGCTGAAAACTCTGTCATGAACCGTTTGAAATGCAATTTCTCCTACTTTAGCAATAAGAATTCAATCTGCGATCTTTATGCCTTAAAATGTTAACGATTTCCCTACTAATAACACACAGGAACACAACCAAAGCTGAACAAGCCAAAGCTATTGACATATTCCAAGTGGCATGTCCTATGAAGTTTACCTTGTATCCATCTCTCATCCATGTGACTGAGATATACATGGATAAAAATGAGTGTAAGAGCATTACATCAACTGCTCTTCAGAATCAGTGGATTTATTTCCATTACTTTTTTCTTTCAGAGGCACGAGGTTTATATTTATAGGGCCTAGAAACTTAAGGCTGGCTAAGATTCACATCTCATCTTGCAATACTGGGAATTGATGCCTGACAATTGACAGTCTGCCAAGTGTAGATAAGCACCTAACGCAGTTTCTCTCCCTTGGATTTGGTCACCTAAAGGTTTTGAGAATCTGAATTAGAGAAGAGGCTTTAACCTGCCCTTTCTCAAGACAGCAAGTAAAGCAAGAAATATCGCAAACTTTCCCTAAAATGTCGCCAAGCTCTCAGAGCTAAAGGAACCTCTGAAATGGAAGGGAAGGGACACTCAGAGAAGTTACACTGAGGGAAGCTGTAGTTTTTTCAGCAACTGCTATAGCACAGTTTCAAGTGGTAGCTTACAATCCTGCCATACAGTCCACAGACCTGTTTGCCCAATGCTCAGGACCCAAACTCATGACAACAAAAGCTCTGGGAAAGTGGATACTTATTCCTAGACTTAACATCCCTGTGATTTTTGTAAACTTGCCTGTTAGGTGACATTTGCAATTTTGGTTTCGTACAGACTTTAAACAGTTGCTGACGAGTTTTACATACACAGTTGAATTCCTCAGGGCTCTTTGGAGAGCAGAGGAATTTATGTGTTACTGAGTTTGACCCCAGTAACATTTATGGAATTGAAATATTTCTTTCCAGAGAGACTGAAATGTGTATATATCCTCCTACCAATCTCAGTAAAAAGGAGGCAAAGACTAGGCTGCATATGTATGACCTTGCTTCCAGATATTGCAAAGCACACAGAAAAAAAAGTTTAAATCATACTCCATGATGCCAGGGACTTACAAAAAGAAAATGAAAGAGTCAATTCTGATAAAAGAAGCTGCAGCACACGTATAGAAGACTAGCCGTTAAGGTGTGTGCAATTCCTCAACAGGGCAGACTACAGGCATGTTTCAGGTTTCTCACATCCTCTCTCAGGATCTACCTCCACTTGCTCCTACAGCTGTGCTTTCTCCTTCATAACATAACAAACTGCACTTGAACCCTCAACTCCTTTTCCACTCATCTGGCATGAAGTCTACTGCTTCCAAATCAAACAAAGCGCTTACAGAAGGAAAGCAGAGAACCTAACTCTCTCCCCCTGCTAAGCATGCTAGCCTCAGGTTGCAGAACAAGACCATTAAATAAAATAAGGCTCCCAAAAGCCTCCAATCTCAAGGCCCCTACCCCAAACCAAGACAGCCTTTGCACAGAGCCCACCTACCACTTCCTTGGACTATATCCAAAAGGTTTTACCGTGTTCACAAGGTAAACTCCAGACACTCCAGAATTAAATGCAAACCACCTTGGAGACTTTATTGTTTAGATATTGCAAAATATGGCACAGATTATGAACCAGTGAAGCCATACCTTACCCCTCATGGTTTTTTTAAATCATGGATCAGTCTATATTTCAGCCTAATAGCAAAACCTTTAGTCCCTAAAGTATAACATGAAACTACCATTATTCTGGTTGTGATTCATACATATTGAAAACCTCTTTCAAAACATTGCTCTTTTCCCTGTGAACCGCAAGAATCTATTTTTCTAGTGAAGCATATATAAGACTGAGGACTACTCTGGAACTAGTTTTTCCCCCAAAATATGCCAATGTGCATACCTAGTGGATGTACCTCTTTTCTTGAAATAATTTCTGAATTATAGCATATATTCTACTAAAAAGAAAAAAAGCAGAAATATGAAAACCGAGTGATTGACCAACTGCTTTATTCATCCAAGTTATCACAAAACCTAAGGAAACACTTCAATGGATAAGGTTATCACTGTATGTGTAAGCTTATCATATCATCTGGTTATGGTTAGAATTTCATATCAAAACCATCCTGTCATTGAAATAAATGTGTCCCATAGCACAGAAAAATTACTAGATGTGAGAAGACAGTGTGATATGAGCATATAGACATCAGATGGATAAGGTAGTTCTGAGCATTGTAGAACACAAGTGAACACTATCTTCCAAAATTTCTTTTCTTTCTAGTACGTTGGAGGTTAGAGGAGAGAAATAATATAAATTTTTGTTTGTCACCTGCATTTTAACAATTTGATGTGAAATTATACAGTGAAATTTTTCTGAAATTTCAAATGGTGTGCAGTATCTTGTTAGAATCATGTGAGAAAATTCCTTTAAGACTTTTTCCCACATTATCGCTGTTCTTTTATTACAAAAAAAATACCTTCATCTAAATTTTCAGAGTAACAATTGTTTGAAAAGAGGCGATAAGTAGGAGAAAAGTAAGAGCACCTTTGCGTTCCCTACCATCACCAAATGCAGGAAGTCTCACATTTTTAAACTTAGGATAGCTTTCAGTGTAATTGTTGGTTCCACCCTGACTGCTCCATAGCAGCACAGTTAACATTTTTATCTGTGCTGACACTGTTATCAATGAGGATGAAATGCAGAGAAATAGAAGCAAAAGGAAAGATATAGTGAGTTTGTTAAAATCTATATGGACATTGAGAGGAGAGACAGACAGCCTATCAATCTCTTTGACATTTATTAATGCCACTAGTCAATATTTTTCCAAAGATATTTTACTTCAGATTCATGTGCATACTATAATCAACATCAGTTAGTTTTTGTCATCAATATTTTAAGGTTTATGACTAAAACTAGATATTTGATTTCTCAGCTGAAAGTAGAAGCTAAGCTCTACTAGATAAGGGTGTGCAAAGAGAATTATTTGACAAGAAACAATGTAAAACTAAAGAAGACAAACATATCACACTTAAAAAATGGGCTGGAGAAAAAGAACCTGCTGCTTCTCTCCCTGGCCAAAAAAAAGAAAAAAAAAAAAAATTGTCAGGAAACTAGCTTTTGTGGCTAAGAAGGGAATGAAAGTCTTTCAGTCTCAGACAGATGCTTCTCTAAGACATGGGAAACTTTTCCAGCAACACTTCTCCACTGGGACTCCTATTTCAGGTTCCTTTTTCCTGAGTACGTGTTCAAGAACATCCACACATATCATTTAAAACTTAAACACTGCAAAGGACCTTCAAATGAAGTTGCAGTTTTGTTCTTTGAAAGGGAAATTTCAATATTGTTGTATAATTGAACAGAATTCTCATAGTTGTCACCTATAACCTTGTAGTAACATCTTCCAAACACTGCCATTTTTGATTGTCCAAAAGATCCCTATCCTGATCCTCCAAAAGGTTTAAAAAAGGCAAATGTCAAATTAATTAACACAGTTGTCTGAAAGTCTATATTAAGCCAAGATGAGGGCAGTTCAACAGAACACAACTACTTAAGTGATCACTGCTTTTGTTTGAAATCAATACTCAATTAAAAATTTCCTACAGTCTTAGCTGTTAATTGCTTCACAGTCGAATAAATAGCATTTTAACTGCCTGTAGGCTTGTAACAAGTCCATTTCTTTCTGTTGTAATTGTTTCTCTTCTTGCCACCCTCACATTTCTTCCTTGATCCTGTCTAAACAGGCTGAAAGAATGAATGGATGATAGGATAATGTACACATAGAGATTGATTGAACACATTTTGGTTACAAAAAGTGTATTGGGATAAATGAGAGCAAGTAGAAAAAGTGTATAAACTGATAATTTTGATCAAAAGTATGTTTCCAATGCTTTTTGTTCTTAATCTGTAAAAGCACCTCAACCTTTTTCAAATTTAGAAAGTTATTCAGACTTCAAAAACAGAAGATATTTTAGAATATTAAAGTTTCTTTTTCTATATAGTTTGCAATTGAAAAAGGATGACATCAGTAATATGACCTCAAAATCTTACAAAGAGAGAGTAACAAAAATCTATCATCAGCTAGAAAGTAAATATTTTGTATCCAAAGTTTCCAATGCTCAAATCAGGAAAGAAGTTGCTTGTTGGCATCTTATTCCTGCAGCTTACAGAACAGCAAAAGTCAATACAAAATGCTGGACTTTATTCTCACTACAAGATAAGCAGTAAAATATCTGCTCTGCCTAAAATGAAGGGACTCATTTTTCATTTAGAGACTTCATGCATTCCCTATGTCATTGCATCACCTGCACAGACCCCTGCTATTACTTAATCTCTGCAGAAGAATTCATATGGTGCTTTAATTTTTTCTTTCCCAGAGCGGTCAAATACACTCCTCTATGGTTTTTTCTGTTCCAGGGAGCTGCTCAGGCCTCAGAAACACAGGGACTTGCAGGAGTACATCTCTCTCACATAGCTCCACTGCCCCTCATTTGTCAAGATTAGTTTCCAGCAGGTTGTAAAATCTCAATAGATTTGTTTGCCAAGGATATCTGCTTTTGTACTTGATCCCTTGCCTACCCATCTCTGCCTGTCACTGAACATCTGTATTCATGGGCTTCTGCAGCCTTTATGGCCTTTCCACAACTTCTTCTCTTGACTTAATTACATCAATAAAAGAATTGCAAAACACCTTTAAAAGTAATGAGTTCTCACACTCTCTTACACTCTCTCGTTTCTTCTCTTATATAGTCCATAAAATGTAGCAGGAGACAGATGATTAGAACTGATGATTCTGCTTTTCAAAGAGTAACTAACTCTGGCAATACAGTGTACAGCAATCTGTTTAGATCTTTTTTATTAAAATCAATAATAAACAGTAAAACTAATTCATGCAACAAATCAGGGATCTTTACCTGTTGAAGTCTTGATCTTGAGCATCAGATTAACTGTGACTGATATTCTCAGAGTATCAGTGAAGATTAAGAACACTGAAAACACAGCTTATCTGATTTTATCAATTAAAAATAGACTACAACTTGTCACACTGTTTTTCAAGTACAAGGTGCAGCCCATGTGAAATTATGTCTTCAAACACTCCTAATAGGACTTTTCAAGGTTTCCCTGCAGCTCACATTCTTAAAAATAAAAAGTTCTACATACTTACAAAACAATTTTCTGTTAGCAACAATCAAGTAATTTTCACACAAACATCTAATGAGAAGACACAGAGATATAAATCTCAGTGGGATGAACAAACATAACTTTCTCTATACTAACCTAACTCGATTTGATTAAACCCATTTTTATGGAACTACGCTCTTGTGTTCTGTGCCCCATTGTGGCCCAATCCAAGACAAGAAACAAAACTTTCTGATCAAAAATCACTTTTATAAATATATTTTATGCTCTTTATTTGAGGATTGTTAAAAAAAACCCTGAAACTAACAATAAATTATATAGCCACCTGGCTTTCCTACTGAAATATTAAGAGGAAAAAGAGCAAGTCACTGTATTGCAATGAGCTTAAAGGAATGCTTCTGTCACAGCAAATGCAACCGTCTAATAGTGCTGAAGGAAAAATTAAATACTGAGGGGATTGTTTCCTTTGATTTTTCACATGAAATATAATCTAAGAATCCTGAAATCACTGCTTCTAGAGAGTACACAGGAGTCACTCATTTAGTTTAATGGCACTATGAATCTTACCACTGGTGGAAAAGCTTTAATGAAACTTAAGGGGAAGAGGGAAAAAGAGAATTTCATATGCTATCTGAACTTCTGAAGTGAGCCGTGTTCCTGTTTTCCAAATAGTAAAATTCAACCAGAGGGTTAAAATACAAAATCATTACATTGTTGGTCACTCACACATCTCCAAGAAATTCTGATCAAAAACTTACAGGAAACCAGTGTTTAACCTTCAGCTTATCCTTGTGTGCTGGTTTGGACAATCACCCTAAGACGCCTTGGAAGGGACACACAGAGGAAATGATCACCCAGACTGCCTTTATATCATTACCCCTTAAAGCTCACAAGTGTCCAAATGTCTTATCTCCTTTTAGAATGATAGACAAGCTTTGTCAGGCTGTTGACATCTTGATGTTGCCCACAATCACCTGAGGTTCTGGCTTTCAGTGGCTACTTTTTAAAGCTGGCAGTCTTCCTGCAGTTATTCAAATGGGGTACTCCATTTGGATGCTCTTCTAAGTAATTTTTCACTGGTATATTCACAATTACTCCTTGAGAAGAATAGTGACATCTGTTCCTCAAAGAATGAAAAGGTAGGCTGAGCAATGCTTCAACCCTCAGCAATTTTTTCTTGGCCGATTGCTAAAACGAAGTTTTACATGAGAATTTAACATTAATAGGAACCAAAATAACTCTTTAAATTGTGAGCACAACAATAGTTTGGAAATTTTGCCTTTTCGCTATTCTTTCTTACACAATTTTACCTTTCATTGATTTCACAATTATACAGGGAGTCAAACTAGGAAACATATTCCCAGTGTTCTATTCCCATGTTCCCAATGTATTCTACCAGTTCTTGTAAACTGTGTCACCAAAAGTAACTAAAACTGAGAAAGAAAGGATAAGAGAAGGGGGAGGGAAGTACAGTTCCCTCCCTCCTGATGTATATACTTAGTGGTTTTTAAATATTTGTACAATGTTCTACAAAATTCAACTTTTCCACTAATGTAGATTTCTTATATAGTTATATATTGGATTACATAACTAAGGATAATTAGATATCATCAGTGTCTTCCTCTTGACTGGTGAATGCAGCAATTTCAGGACTTCTTTTATTTTTGGAGTATTCATAAACTACTGATTGCATTCTTTTCACAAAATCTGGGAAAATCCATCTTCATTTGTAGGTATGGTAAAGAGAAGGAAGACCTTTCCCTTTTCCAAATAATTTGTGTAACAATAAGAGGCAGTTTCCAAATATTTTTTCCCACTGAGAATCTGCTGAGGATGTTATAATGTTATTTCTTCTAAAAGCCCTATTTGTTCCATTCTGGATGGAATCCACCTATTCATCAGAGCAGAACTTGAGGTCCAGCTGGCACTGAACTTTATCCATCCATAAAAGTAGGAGTCTAAATTATATATAAATAATCCAAAATGTGTGGTGACGAAGAGCACTCAGTATGCCTTAGTTAATTGCAAATGTGTCCTGATAAGGGATAAAGTGGTCTTTTTCTGATGAAGAACATGAAGACAGCAAATAATAAATGCATCTGCTCAGTTAAAATAAATAACCTTGGAAGATAACAGGAGGGAAGGTTTCTTATGTGCAACTTGAGGAATGATAGCGTCAATAAATGGTAACACATTTCCATTTGGTAACATTTATTAATACTCCTCCAGAAAGTTCAGCACAATAAATGAACACTCCTCCTTTCTATAAAATTCTGAAAGGAATTGGTAAAATCAGATCATCTGAATCCAGTGTCCTGGATTCAGGACAGAGTACCTTTTTGAATTAAGATAAAAACCATGGTTAAGTCTTCTATTAAATGCATTTAAACTTTCTTTAGGAGATTGCGTCACATAAAGGATAACGGCTGTGAAATTTAACCTATATAAAAGGACATAAAAAGATTGTAAAATTATGGTGTTCTATGGTTCTATGGTAAAAAGGACTCACACAACCCAAAACTCAATTTTTATGATATGATAAAACAAAAACAAAAATAAAAATCAAACAAACAAAAATACAAAAGCAAAACCGAAGTTGTATCACTCTTCATAAGGAAAAAGAGTGTGTCTAAAATAAAACAGGACTCTGACTTCTTTGACCACATACTAGTTGGGGTTATTACGTACTGCCTTACTACAGCTCACAGAATCTACCTTCACTACATGATCATTGACATTTGTATCAAAGAGTTGTCACATTTTACCCTGCAAAAGGCCACATTTCAATAGGGATGAATAGCATTTGTGTATTGCTTGCAAACAATTTCAAGCTTTTAAAGCTTCACGGGGCTACATGGTCAATTGTTCCTAAAAAAAATTAAAGGAACATATATAAAGATATACCTTCTCCACCATGGTGACAATTTCTTTATAATGATAAAATAACTTATTACTTACTCATTCTTATGGAGGGATGCTGTTAAAGCTGCCAGTTAAACCCTAAAACTCTCAAATGAGAAAGATTTGGAAGCTGTCCAATGTTCTTTGGGTTTCTTTAATCGCTTCCTCAACAATCTTTCTAATATAGCTTGTGGTCAGTTAATACAAATAACATAGCCTCATGACTCCAGGAGTTTCGTAACAACCACATGAGATCACCTGCAGCAAGAGCAAACACATCACCAGAGTTTTCTTTTTTTAAATAAGCCCCTACTACTTAACAACGAAAACAGCAACATTTTGCTGTCCTGTATTTTTCAGAAAGACTAGATTCTGGTGCTCTGGCTCCTGCCAAGAACTCCTTCCTGCACAAACATTTACTTTGACTTCAATGTGGTTATGCAAATCCTTGAACCAGCAGGCAAACTTGACCTCTGGCATGTAAAGAAATCCCAAGTCAATTGCATTCTTAAATATAAGCAGAGGCATAAATTCCTTGTTGAATTTTGCTAAAGATGATAGTCAAGACAGAAAAAAATTAATTAGAATTTTACTTGAAAGACTCTAATCATCCAGAAGGGAAAAAAAATACTTCTGTTTAACTGTGTTGAAGATGAGTAATTTGGTATCTAAAGAAAATTCACCTGTGTCTGATTCTGACAAAATACCATAACATAAATATAAACCTTATTTGCCCACTCTTAATTGTCCTTAGAAAATATTATCATTCCAAATTTAAATAATTTCACAAAATTCTGCAGCCATTCTTCTCCTAAGGATATAACTCTGGAGAGGAAAACATTAAAATAAAAAATGAGGGAGATTTCCAAAGACTGTTAGTGTAATCCAACCTGAGCAATGGATTTGTCATACATAAAAAATAATTATGCAAAACTCAGAAAAAGTATATGAAAGTAGACACAGTATTCATGTCAAAGGCTATTGAACACATGAGATAAAATCCATATAATTCGGTATTAGCAGGATTTCCTTATGCCCCAGTTTTCTCTTACAAATGCAACACAGTTGATTTATAACTAATATTTTCATAGAAAATGGGATGAAGCAAGTGCATCTTCCATTTCAGAGAGGTGCAATGAGAGGTTGCCCCACCACAGCAGCCTTCAAGCCACTGCAGGGTGAGAAGGTGGCTGTGGAGCACGTTCTCTCAAGTGACTTCAGGAGGAAGCAGCCAGTCACAAAACATGTTCAGAGTGAGCAGGTCTGTATTTGTAAAAATCAAAACCAATGATGCAACAGGCAACAACAGTAGTCAATATTTTTATAAGCCAATGTTGTTTGGTAGTGTGGTATTTTTTTGAAGAAAACACCTGCTTGTTTGCCACAGAAGAAGGGTTAATAAACCTAGTCTCTCTCAAGAGCTCCACAAGCCCAGTGGACTATGTTGCTCAGTGCAGCTTAGTCTGTACCTCTGCCAAGTGCTGCCACAAGGGATGCTCTAGGGAAATCACAGGCTTGTTGGCCACTTACAATGTCCCGGGGCACAGACATGCAGCAAGAGGAAATCAGCCTCTGAATCTCTGTATAAGTTCTAAAAGAGGCACTTTCAGTTGCTGCAATTTTTAAATGAAGCCATCCCATCCCCTTCTGGAACAAAACAGTGTTTTTCCCTTCTCTGCAGTAAGAGCACCCTGCACCTACTCTTCTGAATTACTTAAATGCTCTCCCAGCAACAGCACATGGAAAAGGGTCCTTTCATTCCCATATTGCCTGTGCTAGCAGCAATACCAGAACCAAGGATTACAGCATACACGTTTCTGAGTCAAACATTGTTTCTTTCTCTGGATTCTGACTTTCAGGCTTCCCATTAACACTGTTGCTTTTGGCAGAAGCAAAAGTTCTTAACCACAAAATCAGGTGGAGGTGGAGAAAGAGGGAACAGTGATGAAATGGAAAAAGTTAAGCATCTGACCAGAAATTAGACTCTTGGAAGAATAACATTTCAAACTTATTTGTCCCACCAGAAATAAGGGAGTGAAAGGTTGTGATAGTTTTTGAAACAGTCAGCTGCAGGAATGGTATGATATGTGGTAAAAAAAAAAAAAAAAAACCTGCAGTGCTTATATTTCATTTAAAGCTCACTAATCTTTGTATAATATTAAGAAATGTTATGACTCCCTTTGGGATCCTGAAGTGATACCATGAAACAAGTCTGCCAGGTGACTTATCTTCATGCCTTTCCCTTTCTCTCCTCACTTTGACACCCACATCCAATTCTTGTTGCACCCAAATGAGGACCTGTTGCCAGCAGAGACAGAGCCAGCCCAGGCCACTTGCTGCTTCTGATTCAATGACAAGAGTCTCAAGGATGATCTTGTAAAGATTTTGTTTTACTTAACGCAACCCAGTAATGAAGGGGCACCTCATTCAGAACCTCCTTGCTACAGATAGATGAGTTTGTATGTCTCAGAGGAGAAAGTCAGGAAAGAGGAAGAAAGGGGGAGAATTTATGCATTATTTTAAAAGATATCTGGTTTACTATAAGTCATTAGCCTGTTTTTCTAACCTTTTTTAACTCCTTCTGCTGGGAGCCTACAGCCAGTTCTCTGCTTGTGCCCCATAGTGTGATGAGATGTGTGTATGTGTATGTGTATATGGGTGTATATGTGTGTACGTGCACGTGCTGCTTCGCCTTTTGCACCACCAAGGCAAGGCACCACAGCAGAAACCTATTCTCTCATTTTCAAGGGGTGTGGGGCTGGGATACTCAACAAAATGAAAAGCTACCAGCTAAGGAGAAGCATCAGAAAAACAGCTTTGGAAAGGAACAGGCCACGCACTTTGAGTCTGAAACTGCCTGAAATTAACAACACACATAAGAGGAATAAACTGGTGGTGCTGTAATTGAATTTTTATGGAAATAAACAGGTGGCAGATTTACTAAGGCTGCAAGGATAGCAGGGGGTGAAATGCTGCAGCTACATTAACCTGTTTAATTTAATAGCCTCTCTACTCCAAGAGGAAAAAAAAAATCCTGTGCTTTTAGTTCAGTCAGCTGGATGCCAAATGTAAATAACTGCAATTACCCAACTATGCCCATGTGCTGGATGGGAAAGGGCTTTGTGCCAAGTCTCTCTTCATTGTCATGTTTATTAATTAAGCTCCAGGAAGTTTAAAAACACAACAGTTTTCATGAAAAATCAAGGCAAGAGGAGCCTGCATATGGCAGCAAGTGAGGGTGTACCTGGATCCTCTCTGTAGTGTCTACTGCTTAAATCCAGCACTGCAGCCCCACTGCCAGAGAGATGCAGCTATGTCACAATCTTCATGGCAGGCTTTTAATGCCTGCTGGGGTGTTTAAAACTGGTCAGCATTTGACAGCAACCTTTAATGTTCACAGGGAACCTCCAGCAATTTAGCGCAGGGACTTCAAAACCATTATGCATGTATAATCAAGGAAATTGTATGGGGAGGGATGAAAATATTAGATTTAGCTTTTTTACCTTAACTGCTGACGCAAAATAAAAATAGGTTGAAGCATTAGGAGCAATATATTTGCATCCTGGCATGGTATATGAAAGAAAGACTGCAATAATACTAGAAGAGGGCTCTAGAGCAGCCCTATAAAATTACACATTAATGGAATGGGGAAACTGCACATTTAGGCAGCTGCCAGCCAAAAATGGGTTCCAGGGCTCTGCCCCTTGTCCATATGGATGATGATACAGGTTTTTAAGTACATGATCAGTCTTTAATGATGTAATATAATAACAACACATTTGCTGGTATACTGCCCTTGATAAGCTTGTGCAGCTCCCTACACTTGTGGGTAAGTAGACCAGATTAAAATATTTTTTATATAGAATTTCTTTTAATTCAATTAAATGAAGGTTCTTCTCTGGAAAATTACTCTGTTCAAGAAAAGGAGTTACATTCTCTGTTAGTGTGCACTGGCATTGACTCTGAGGGAGCTACAGTCCTTTATATGCTTTGAGGATCTGGTCCAAGCAATCATGTAATTAAAGACTGCAATGCAATTGCATCTCATTAGTATGGCTGAGATAAAGCTTTAATTTAGTCACTACCTGCCTTACGAGCAAAATATCTGGGGTTTTAACATACTCTCACTATTAGTCTTTATGTAATTTTCTACCTTAGAAGAGTATGACTGAAAAGAAGAAGATCCCATTATTTAAAACAATTTAGAAAGAAATGACTGGAAGAATGCATATTGATCCCTGTCTCATTCGCTATGCTCTGTGCAATATACAGACTGCACACACAAGAATCCTTCCTGATTCCTCACTAATATTCTGTAAATTTTTTGCTTTACTTGTTTATTCATGAACAAAAAAAAACCCGTCTTCCCTTCTGAATATTTAAAAGTTTCTGCTCAACTTACCAAACATCTTCAAAACGCTCATCATCAAAATACTTTGCTATACTTGTCACTCCAAATGACCTAAGAAGGTCAGGAGGACAATGAAAATGGAAAGGAGAATTTAAAGATAAATGTCTTTTAAAGCAAAACAGGTAACACTTAGCTTGGGAAACTGAAGTCCATTTTTCTATCGTTCTAGATATTGTCTGAATCCCAAGAAAAGCAGGAGCTTGTACTCCTGGCTCCATTTTAACACTGTACCTTCTGAAAGAATACTGATTTTGAATCATTTTGGTGATAAAAGTATAAAACACATGCAGAACAAGCACCAGGATTTCTGACCCAAATGATGCATCTGAACAAAAGATAAATTTAAACACCAGTAAGGACTATATGTTGCAAAATAAAACTGCTAAAACATAGCTCATTCTGAGACATTATTAATGGTCCTCCTCTTAGCTGCTATCTATGTTAAATATTGCAATGAAAAATTAGAGCATGCAAAAGATATAAGGTAATAAATCTGAGGGTAAAAATTCAAAACTCTTAGAGAGATGGTTCTTATTTCCTTTACTTCTCTCAGCAGCCTTCAGCCTGATCTGCATTAAGCTGCCATGTGTGCAGAGAGATGGTTCGTATTTCCTTTACTTCTCTCAGCAGCCTTCAGCCTGATCTGCATTAAGCTGCCATGTGTGCAGAGAGATGGTTCGTATTTCCTTTACTTCTCTCAGCAGCCTTCAGCCTGATCTGCATTAAGCTGCCATGTGTGCATCCCTAGTCCTGAGAATCATCTCATCCCAAAAGCAGAGAATCATAGAATGGTTTGGGTTAGAATGGACCTTTAAAGGTCACCTAGTCCAACCCCCATGCCATAAGCAGGGACATCTTCAATTAGGTCAGGTTGATCTAATTGATCTATCCAACCTGATCTTGAATATTTCCAAGGATGGGGCATCTACCACCTGTCTGGGTAACCTGTTCCTGTGATTCACTACCCTCATAGTAAAAACTTCTTCCTTATATCTAATCTAAATCAAACCTCTTTTAGTTTAAAACCATTTTCCCTTGTTCTATCACAATGGGCTCTGGTAAGAAGTCTGTCTGCAGCTTTATTATAAGACCCCTTTAAGTATCGAAAGGCAGCAATAGGGTGTCCCAAGAGTCCTCTCGAGGCTGAGCAAATCTAACTGTCTCAGCCTTTCCTCGCGGGAGATGTGCTCCATCCCTCCAACCATCTTTGTGGCCTCCTCTGGACTCACTCTGACAGCTCCATGTCCTTCCTGTGCTGGAACCCCAGAGCTGGATGCAGCACTGCAGGAGGGGTCTCACCAGAGCAGAGCAGAGGGGCAGAAGCCCCTCCTTCCCCTGCTGCCCACGGTGCTTTGGATGAGTGCAGGATATATTTGGCTTTCTGGGCTGTGAGTGCGCGCGGCCGGGGCATGCCCAGCCTCTCCTCCACCAGCACCCCCGAGAACTCTGCAGGGCTGCATCTGCTCATCGCCCAGCCTGGACTGACACCGGGGGTTGCGCCGACCCCATACAATAAACGCTGGTATCACCTTTCGTGCTGAGACGCCACCCCAGAAGCAGCATGAAGCACCTCAGAACAGCAAGAACACCGATTCCTTCCACGAAACAAAACGAAACAAAAGCCTAATCCCCATCACAGCGACATCTTGCAGGCGCACCGGGGGATGGCCCGAGGAGCTGGAATTAGGAGCTGGGCTGATACTACCATCTAGTGGGGATCGCTGGGAGAGTGAAACCACGGAGGCAGGAAAAAGCCGCTGGGGCGAATCCAGCATCTTCCCAACTCTGTAACGCGCCTGCAATTCGACTGGAACCACACTGAAAAGTGTAAAAAGTAGGTTACAAACTAGCAGTCTCACGGCGTCTGCTGCTTTTCAGGGAGGTCTGCAACTAAGCAGGAAGACTTGCTGGAAAATATTTTCTTCAAAATATTTTTTTTGAGCAAAAAAAAAGGTCAGGACTCTCTAAAAGCAGTCAGGAGTATGTCATCCACACGGAGCAAAGGACGATCCATGCACTGTTTCTGGAGTATGAGAAACAGCCCCATATGTGGAAACAAAACTCAGTAGTTCTTATTACTGAGTTTCCCATTGAAATATTATCACTACAATTTCAAATGAAAACAACATAAAATCACTTTATTGGTGATTTTTAATTGATTTTTTTTTTTTTCTCTTTCTTTTTCTTCAGGGTTGTTTTGGTTTTGTTTTTTCGTTTTGGTTTTGGTTTTGGTTTTTCCATTTTTTTAATATAAATAAATAAAACCAGCACTTTTTTCCTTTTTCCTGAAGTTCTGTTAAACTTCAGGGGAATTGCTCTTCTGCAAGAATTATCTTCAGGCTTCCTGGTTCCTCCCAATACTAGGATTTACTACACAAGGAGAAGACATTTTTATAGACAAAATACACAAAATACTACACTGTAGGGGACTTTCTTCAGAAGCCTGTGTATATGTGGCCACTACAAGCCATAAACACAGGAAAATTATGTTGCTCCTCATGGTGGTATAGGATAATGAAACTGTTAAAACTAGAAAAACATGATACAGTTATATAAGTGTCCTCAGAGTCTGAAGACATCATAAACTACTCGTGTTTTTCTCTTTTTACTACCAGAACCCCCTAATGCCTACATAGTGGTTTATCATCAGTGTTTCCTCAGTTGGCTTTTTATATGTAATAGATAAAAATAACTCTCATAGCTACTGCTGTAATATTCAGTTATATAGTACCAGGAACCAAGAAAGTCTGATTTTATTTCTTCTTCAGGGAAAGTGGGTTTTTTAATCCTTGTTACCCTTTGGCACACATGAATGAGAAGTTAATATTCCTTTCAACAAACAAAAAATTTAAAGTAAACCAAATAGCTACTAAAATAAATTTGGAAGGATTTTCCCCTGACAGGATGATGAATATTCCAAAGAACCCAGTACTACATAAGTACAGGAATTTTACAGCCATTCAACAATGTAAGTGTAAACACCACTGCAAAAATGAAGGCCAAGGAAAGTTTGTATATATCTGCTTATCAGACTTCGAAACATTTTTGCATCTTTTATGCTGTTGTCTTCTTTTTCTGGCTATTATTTTCTTGTTGTTTCTGTATTTGGCTACTGACACTAAAGCATCTCTTGTTTATTTTCCAGAACATATTTTCAGTCTGGAGTAATGTATGCAACTTATATTTAAGTCTTCTGATAATGATTCTTGATTTGGTTTTGGGGTTTTATTCTCTTATTTCCTACAATGGCTTCTTTACAGCATTATACTTCAAAACATGCCAGAATCTCATTTTTACATATAAATCATCATATTTGCAATTATATGGGTGCATGATCCAATATTCTTCACCTTCCATTCCAGGAGAATTAAAAAGCCTGCGCTTTTGGTTTCATGGAGTTTTGGTGTGCTTTCTCAGATGATTATGTAAAACATTCCTCCAATTTTATTGTTCTCAAGCACGTAAAAGGTCTGACTCTAGTAAAACTCTCTCTGAACTTGAGTTTATGCTGAATTCACATCACCTCTATCCAAACTTTTTCATTTTTCCTGATAGAGAACTTTAAACCAAGTGAAATTCAATTCACATTCAACCTACCATCAGTGCAGTCACTTGAAATGTTTGGGAAGCTTAGAATGATGGAACAAGCACAACTTCACTTATACCTGTAAGCCTTAAGGTAACTTGAATACCAGGCAAAAATAAGTCCCATGGCTCTGGAACATTTCACGGTCTAAAAGTCTGAACCACCACAGCTAAAGCATCACTTCAATTTACATGTTTCCATTTGTTTGCAAACAGATCACACTGCTTTTCTGTTAAACTCACCCAGAAGTGGGAATATGGACACGTTAACTCTAAGGGCTCCAAATTCCTGCGTATGAAAATCAGCTGATGTCAGTGGAATTGGTTAATTTACACTGTTTAACAATCTGGCCCTCTGGTATTTTCTATCAAGTAGAGCTAGAGTAACAGTTGAGTAGCTAAGCATAAACTAACAGCGAACATATGCAAAACAGTTGTCCATTTTGTAATTGGGAAAATAAGATACAGATTTTCCAGATAAGGCTTAGTTCTTCATCTTGCACCAAAAGTGCATTCATCTGAAATTTAGATGCTGAAAATACTGGACTGTAACTTGCCTTAACACACAGAAACTGTTTCAGGCTGGATACACACAGATCTCCCCAGCACTTAAGCCTTGACAAATCCCCTGGAGTGTTCACCAGCAAATGTTTCCCTCGTCACTCAGGAGTATTCTGAATTTCTGCTGCTGAAGTGGCTCTGCTTGCAAAAATGGGTTCAATATTAAATCAATGAGGAATCCCAGCTCAGGGAGATAACCTCTCTCTTTCTTTCTCAGTAGTGGTAGAAACCAAAATGCCCTCAAGCCCTCAGAAAGCTTGGCATGACACTAGTGACCTCTCCAGGTGAGTCCAGAGGAGGCCCAGGACTGTGATCATAGACCTGGAATACATCTCCTGTGAAGAGAGGTGGGGAGAGCTGGGGTTGTTCTCCCTAGAGAAGAAAGCACACCAGGGAGATCTTAAATTACCTTCCAGTACCTAAAGTGACCTAAAAAAGGTCTGGAGAAGGATATTTTACAAGGGCAAGTACTGATAGGAAAAGGGCAATGGCTTCAAATGGAAAGAGGGCAGGTTTAGATCAGATATTAGGAAGAAATTCTTTACTGTGAGGATGATTAGGCACTGGAACAGTTTGCCCAGAGAAGTTGTGGATGCTCCATCCCCAAAAGTGTTCAAGGCTAAGTTGGAAGGAGCGCCAAACAATCCAGTCTGTTGAAAGTTATCCCTGCCATTCTGTGATTCTTTGATTTATTTTTCTGCTTGGATTTTTCTGCTTGTTTGCTTTTTCAGAGCAGGGAGAGGTTGGTCAGCTTTCACAGCTGTGCACCCTGAACACACACAGAGACCTTTCCCTCTCATTTCCGAGTAAGGCATCTAAACATGTCTCTTGTTTTCTGCTGAGCAGGCTAAACAGCTTCCTACTCAACATGCTGGTTTTTATAAGCCCCAGTCTTAGCCCTTTACGAGATATTTCCAAATCCAGGTGGTGCTATTCAAGGAAACACACATATCAGAAGGGTTCTGGCTGTGTTAGCACAAAGTCCACTGGGCTGGGCTCTGTGTGACCAGGGAGGCTGTTGATCCAACACAGCTATGCTCCCTCCAGTGCTCTATCCAGCCATCCGAGCAATGAAAACTGGCTCTCCCTCTGCATCATCTCCCTGCATTGCAGTACTAAGCCTACCGGAGAATCTAATCTTAGTTTTTTCTATGGCTAGAAGAGGTTTATTTGCCTCCTGATGAGGCAATGAGTTAACTGGATTTTTTTTTGGGGGGGAGGGGGTTCTGAATCCAGACATAAAAATCTTTCTCACGCTCCTATCACCCCCTAAAATTCGTTCTACATGTGTTCTGAAGCTGTTTGTCTCTGCTTCAACCATCACACAAAAATAATATGGTCATTTCCCAAGTGCCAGCCACTGCCATCTTCTCAGTAGGAAAAAAGGGATCTTTGATCTGAGCTAATTATTCATCTTTCCCCACGCCTACTACTACTGTTAAAAAACATAACACATCGGAGATAGATTGTGCTATATTTCATGAACATTCACTGCTGGCGCTAAGGGACATACCCATCTGTTATTTGCTCTCAGCTTCGCTTACTGATAAAACAGGAAAGACAGCTTGCTGATGGGCTCTGAAGCAAAAGGCTTCACTCCTTTTTACAATTAAAGTCTATAAATTTTTTTTTTCAGTAGACAGTGTGCAGCCTAGCTCAAATTAAAATTACTTCTACTAAACTAAAACTAAGTACTCTATACTTTATTATTTTTTGTATCATGTAACTTTGAGTGACGGAACCTTACAGCAGCATGACTTTCTTTAAATTGTATTGGACTTTCTCCCAGCACAATCTGCCTTTCTGTTATCTGGATTTCAAACATACGTTCTAGTCTGTTTTTCAGCTGTTTCATCACAGAAAATTCTGTGAGGAGGTTAGTGCATTCTGGCTCAGGGACCCAAGGAGGGAATCAAGGACAGAGGGCAGATAGACAATGCAACTGTCTGTAGGATGGAGGTTTTGACAGATACTGTCCTTTCAGGGGTTCTCTCTGCTGATTTTCATGGCCATCACAGATCCCAAGAACTTCCCAGTAGAGAAGACAGACAGCCTGTAACACACCAGGAGGGAGTCACAACCCACTCGTAGGAGACATGTTTGTTATAAATTCTCACCAGGCTGAACAAAGACACAGGACATGTCGGGAGCTCTTCTATTTTCTTGTACATCACACTTCAGTAAGTTCTCAACTCCCACCACAACTCCTCAAAGGTACTGACTCACAAGCCACAACACACCTCCAGCATCTTAACAGGATGGTTTTCACCTTCAGGAACATGCAGTAGGGGATAAAACACAGGTTTTGTATAGGTGAATTGTGTTTTCAGAGTGTGAGTCACTCCCTCCTTTTTGTCACTCAGAGCAGTCACCACACTGCCAAGCCCCGTCCATCAGTGCATCAGCTAAGATTTAATCCCAAAAGTATTAAAAGTTGCCCTGGAAGATTTCCAGTTTTGCCAGACACGTAACCTGGCAGCCCCTCATCTAATACACATTACCCGTGTCACCCTACCAGTGGATCTCTGGCCAGCACTGGAGTCCTCTTCATTCAGCACAGGAAGACTTGGCAATGACATCTCTGAGGAACAGAAATACTCAATGTAAAAGGACATCAGTGACAGGTGATATACAGTTTCTCTTGATATACATCTCAAAGCAACATTCAAAGCTTTTTGGAGGAAAGTTAATTTTCTGATGATTGAAATTTCTGCATGCTGGTATTCTACAGGCAGGAAGTACAGGAAGAGCCATCCTCTATGATTCACAGTCAATGAGTTCTGAGCTTTCAAGATTCAGATGCACTATCCAATGAAGTGCAACAGTTAGCAGCATCTTCTGTGTGCTTCTCACAATATCTGAAAACAAGTCATTGTTCTGGCAAGGTCATTTCTACTGCTTGAACCAATTAAAACTCTTAAGGAGAAATAAATAGCCTGCTAGCACAGAAAATTCAGCTCTAGGTTCAACGTACCTCCACAGTTCAGAGTAAATAACCTTGTAACTTTGGGACAAATTTGCTAACACAAACATCTCTGCACAACCACTATTGTGGTGACTGAACCAACCACAGTAATGCCCAGGGGGCCACAGAGCCCAGAAAAAGAGGTTTGGTGGGCTGGCTCCAGAGGGTAAATCCCCCTCTGTGAGGATGGCTTCTCCCATTGAATTCCTGTGACCTGATATAGGCTCGGTCTGTCTGATTGACAGTGGACAGACACCCCTTGTATCTCCTAAGGAAAGGTAACCAGACCTGTCCCGCCCTTCCCTTCTTCCTATAGGTCACTGCTATGTCATCCCCGGCCCCTCCCCTGCATCCCTTTTAAGCCCACTCGGCCTACCACCTCTCTCTCTTCGCTTCTGCTCCCCTTCAAGGGAGTTTCTGCAATAAACCCTTGGAATACCGGCCAAAGGGCCACCTCGCTCATTAATTTTCTGGTCACGCATGGGCTATCTATAAGCCCCAGGTGCGCTAGGCTACGTGCCTTCCACTGCACAGGCGAGGCAGCTAGTCAGCGAGGTACCAAAGGTGCCACAGCGTGCTCTCCCTTTGTGCTGGGCATGCCTGGACAGGCTGCAGCTATCCTGGCCCGGCCAGCGTCCCGGCATACTAATATAAACCACTGTCATTTTGCTCAATATGATTGACATACAGAACGCCTATAATGTAGCCCTGTGGGTATCCACCCTCAATATGAAATACCAAAAAAACTAGAACGCAAACTTTTGCTGTTCTTCTTCCCCAAATATTTCCCTATTGTTCACAGCAATCTACAATAGGATCAAAATCTGAGGAGGAGTGTTGACTGGTGAATTCTTACTGCTTTGGGAGCCTGGAGGTCTTCATGAACTGAGTCACTGTGCCACAGATATCACCCTAAAATATCCTAGGAAAACACTTCAGGGAAGAACATCAGTGCTCCCTCATTGTATTGCTATTCTATCTTTCCCACACTGATGAGCCTTCAGAGAAGGCTGATGAGTTCTATCTTACTGTCATGACTTAACTCCATCCAGCAACTAAGTACCACACAGATGTTCACTCATTCCCTCTTCCCCACTGTGGGATGGGGAGGAGAATCAGAAAAAGAGAAAAAAACCTCATGGATTAAGCTAAGAAGATTTTAATAATAGAAACTAAATAAAATAAATAAATAAAATAATAATAACAAAACCAATGATAGTCATGAGGGGGGAAAAAACAGAAAGAAATAAAATCCAGGACAGACAAGTTGTGCATGATAAAATTGCTCACCACTCACTGACCAATATGCAGCTCATTCCCAAACAGTGATTGCCCTCTCTTTGGGTAACCCTCCCCAGTTTATACTGACCATGGCATTCTATGATATGGAATAGCCATTTGGCCAGTTCAATTCAGCCATCTCAGCCATGCTCCCGCCCAGGTTCTTGTGCACCTGCTCACTGCAGAGCCTGGGACACTGAAAAGTGCTTTATTTAGGGTAGGCACTACTGAGCAACATCAGTGTGTTATCCATGTTATTCTCATACTAAATCCAAGCCACAGTACTGTACCAGCTGCTAGGATGAACATCAACTCTATCCCAGCCTGAACCAGGACATTTACTAACACCAGGGGAATGTTTTGAGGTTCTTGAAGGAAAGCATGGCTGAAGTACAAGTCTCACAAGCAGCAAGAGGTTTTGGCCATTGGACCTTGGCCAGCAGAGGAGCTGAGCAAGCACAGCCCAGGCACCTGGAGTCTGCCAAGGAGCTTTGCTGTCCTTCGTGAAGGGACAAGCCTCACAGCCGCAGTACACAGCTTCATCTGGTTGATCCCTAAAAAGTTTTAAGTTGGAAAGCAACTGAAGGCAAGTGCCATGCCAAGAGCAATCAGCCTCTTGTGAGTCTCTGGCTGCAGGACTTGGTCTGCCTGAACACACTGTACTGATGGGTCAGCTGGGCTTATCTGGACTTTGGGGGGTACATTGGTGTGTACAAAGTCAGGGTAACCTCACAGTGCAAAAATCTCAACCACGTTACTGCTTTGTCTGCAGCATTGTTATCTCCTCTGTAAGCATATCTGTCATTGTTGCAGCTGAACATAATTACATAGCAATTTGTCTACACTTTGGAAAAAAATGTGTTGTTTGCTATAGTGTGACCTCACTGTTACAGAGTGCCTTGGCTCCATTGTTCTTCTCCACACAGCATGCTTGTCACAGGTTTGGGGTTTTTTCTTCCTCTTGGGCAGAATAAACAAAAGAACACACAACAAAACCTTCCCTGCTCCATGCAATGGGTAGCCTCCTCTGGAGACTGTTTTTGTTCCTGGTACAGAGTTCCTCTCCCTGGAGGCAGAAAGGGCTAGCTCTCTCTACCAGTCCTGCAGCATTTCTGAGGCACTAGAACTGAAAAAGGGTTTTGGTAGCATCAGGTCATGAAACTTTGTGGCATATGGAACGGGCAACCTGCTCTGCTCTTTCCCTTGTGTAAGAAAGTTAACAAAGGGAAAGAAGGAAAGTCATGCATGACAGAAGTAAAAAAATGTTGGTAAAAAGTGGGCAGGAATACTTACGCTTGTTCATTATTTACAATAGGTTAACAAATGGTTTTCATCTCTGGTCATCTAATACATCCTATCTTGAAATACACCTAATATGTGTGTCTATGTACACATATATATGTAACCTGGTAAAATCAGTTATGTTTTTTGCCTGTTTTTATGCCAAAAGCCATCCAGGAGAAATACTAGGGACTTTACAAGGAGCCTGAAATTTTCATTTTTTCCTTTCAAACAATGGATAATTTATCCATTCCCTTCAAGTGTGAACACATTCTGTCATTCATTATTGTATGAACATCCTTAGGGACTACATCATGCAATAAGACCCCCCTTCTGTCACCTTCCTTCTAGGCCTGGAGTTAATGTACTACCCAAACATCACCTCATACATAACTCATTCATTTCATTCCCTGCAGCACACTCACTTCTTGCCCTTTTTTGCACTTCCTAAAGCATTTAAATACCATCTTCAAACTATTGTTATGAGACTAGCCCACAAAACACCACACAGGAATTAGACCAGTTTTTGGAGATGCTGTAGAGACGACTTTTCTTTGACTCATAACAATGTTTTTCATGGTCTTCTGGTAGCTCAATCCTTTGAGAAAAGGAGGCACAAAAACAAGCCATTCCTGAAAGAGAGCTGTAGCTTGTTGCTTTCTCTGGTGCAATTTCAGTTGTTTTCAGGGCCTTACTGAGCATCCTGGGTCATATGATCTCCTTTTGCTCAAGTGTGTCAACAGCATATCAGCTCTGTTCTGGTGGTATTGCGCTCAGCATACTAACAGTGCAGGCAATGAATTTCAAACAAGAAATGCTGGGAGCTACAGAGAATATTCTTAGTCTTTGAAGCATTGTCACAATGCTCAAACCTTGAACATCTACCAGAAAAAATGAAACATCTGCTTAGGAAAGGAAGGTTATAATTTATAACAGCAAGAGTTTCTATTGTAAAATAAACAAAAAACAAGACAAAACCAAAAAGAAACAAGAAAAAAAAAAAAAAAAAAGAAGAAAAAAACCCTGAGGGAGAAAAACATCGATTCCTCCTCAAGAAGCAACCCCCTGGAGAAATCAGTTATTTTCTTAAAAGAGATACTACTTAGGAGGGAAGCATTCTCCACTTTTCTTTCTCAAATGAATTTTGTGTTCAATAAAAGCATGTGTGTATGATTACATTATGCTTCTTACACTTGCCAGTGCCTAACTCTAGTTAGTCTGCTTCCAAACCCTGTCAAGTTTACCTATTTTCTCTATTGTTAAACAGACTATTTTGTGCAGTTTCTTCCCTCTGCAAAATAATGAGTAGACTAGTGTGTGTCACTCCAGTAATGTCATTAACAGCAGGCTGGAATGAGGCCATGCTTTGCTGGAGCAAAGCCAGACCAGTGAAGTGTCTTAATAAATGCTAACACTTTTCTGAGAGAATACCCCAACAAAGCAAGCCAGGAAAATTCCAGAAAAATATGCTTTCATTGAAATGTATGAGATTTTCCAATCAAAATATTAGTTTTTATTATTTTTTATTAATTTAGTGTTAATTTTTTTTAACATGCTGATTTTGGTGAGAGGGGCCTGGAGAAGTGTGACTGGTTTCTAGCCAGATGAAGCAACCCTCAGGAACCTAGGGTCTATACGGAAAATGTCATTGCTGTTGAAAGTCCAGCAATTATGCTGTGATTCATAGCCTAGGAGTAGGTCCCACTTGCTGGCTGCCACATGTAAGAGGCCATACAAGTTTCTCAAGAAGTTTTTATCCTCCTAGTTTTCCATAGTTGGTTTTTTTTTTCTGTCACAGGTTTAACACATATACTTCCCCCCCACCCCTCAAAATAAAAATAAATAGATAAATATCTCCAAAGCCCCACGGCTTCTGAATTCCTCAAGACTGCAAAAAGAAATCTCTGCTTTCCACTCACTCTGCTCTCCAATATTGACTTCTCCAGAGAGCTCATAGTAAGCATGAAATGCAGGTCTACACAATGCAACACCCAGAGTGACCATGTGGTTTAGAATTAAATTTCTTTGGTGTCCCTACAAGCAGAAGAAAACCCCAGTAGTAAATGAGCAATGTTTCCTGCTCTTATGTATTTCTCGCATTTGTTTCTCTTTTGGTGGAATACACTATATTTCAAATATTTCACTGGAGTCATCAGCAACACTGTACCACCTCATGTTAAATGAATTCGGTTCCTTGGAGAGTTAGTTTGGGTTTAATGCTGGGTTTAATGCTCTAGCTAGTGTGGTTCTCTGAATAATATGAGTGTTATTAAAACTCACTCTGTGTGAAAAGATATGAAGATCCAAACCAAATGAATCAGTGCTACATCTGCAAAATTAGCGTAATGTTGAACTCTGGTCCTCAACTAGTGCAATGCAGAGCAACTGCAGAGATGACTTATGAGGCAATTCCTCTGTATTAATTTGGATGACATACTGTCCCCAGCAAAAATAACTTAGGCATTCTTCTGTCCACGTCACAAGTACAATCTGCTGAGTCAGCTTTTAGCTGGCTCTTGATTTCAATGCCATGAATTTCAGCAGCTGGTGATAAAATACATGTTCTTGCTGAGGAGTGCCAGAGGTTTTACATTTCTCTAAACCTGGAGCTGGGTTTGGTCATTTCAGTGGTGCCTGGAGGTAAAAGTAATTAATTGTTCCTGACCAAAACTTTTCCATAAAAACAATTCACCTTTTATATATATAAATTTACATGTGTCGGTGTTTAAAAAAAAAAAAGTTTCAGACAAGTCAAAAATTCAAGAGATGTGAAAAATCTGCCTTATAGTTGGGATGAGTGAGCTATACTGACAGGCCTATTTACAAAGAAAATTAGGGTCATTTTCTGTTTTAAAATCCAGACTTAAATATTCCTTCAGCAGTAGCACCTTTTTAATACAATCATAGAATCTCTTAGGTTGAAAAAGACCTCTAAAGCTATAAGTTCAACTGCTAACCTAGTACTGCCATTACAAAACCTTGTCCTTAAGTGCCACATCTACACATCTTTTAAGTATCTCCAGGAATGGTGGCTTAACCGCTTTCCTGGGCAGCCTATTCCAATGCTTGTCAACCCTTCCTATGAAGAATTCTTTCCTAATATACAATCTAAACTTGCCCTGGTGCAACTTGAAGACATTTCATCTTGTCCTGTTTGTTGTTTCTTGGGAGAAGGTCACTTACACACTGTTGCGAATGGATGTGAGTGTTTTAGCTAAGTCTTTGCCTTTTGCCCAGGCCTCTAGCAGCAGGCAGTAGCTTTATTGGGGTGGCTAGCACCTCAAGGCCCACTTTCGTTCACAAGTTCTTTAATAATGGCTGATTCGGTCTATTATAGAATGAATTATTTATTTAATAGACACAAAACTAACAGACATAAGACTTAAAACAAACTATATACTACACAGGAATAAGAATACAAAGAAACTACTAGTAGATATATACAGCACAAGGTTCAGGATACCATTAATTTTACAGCTAGCGCAGAAATAATATAACTTAGGATCCAATGTATCTTACCATCCAGTTGTTGGTGGGGCACTCATCGAGATCCTTTCCCTCAATTCCGAGGAAAGTAACTACGGAATCTGCGTCCAAACTCCGGGAAGAAGTCTCCCGCACGCTCAGGGGGTGTGTGTAGAAGGCTTCTGCCTCCGTGATAACTCGTGTGACTTTTAAAGTTTGTAAAACAGTGTCTCTCAGTCAAGAATATCTCTGTTATCTCTTTCCACATCTGCTCTCCAGACTAAGATGTTGATTCTTAGCTGGGGCTTGAGCCCTTTTGGCGCCAGAGAAGATCCCTTGCTGGGCCTTTCAGCCCCAGGTTATTTCTTCCGTATCTGCACCAACCATCTGTGGTAGAGAGGAGGAGGATATGTCCTGCCACACACACATCAACTCCTAAAAGTAAAATTTTATTTTACTATTTTCCTGTCTAATAAGAGCTTTGGTTGCTCTTTCTGCCATTTTAATGCTTTGGTTTGCTGGCCCCATGTGTGTTGTCATGCCATGCCATGCCATGCCATGCCATGCCATGCCATGCCATGCCATGCCATGCCACGCCATGCCATGGGAGAGGTTTGCTTTCTCTTTGAGAAACCACAAATGCTGCCTAAAGGTTCACAGACCTTTAGTGGTAATAATGTCTAACATCCCCAGTTCCCTCTGTCCTACTCACACACTTAGTGTCAGCCTGTAAGCCAGACTCCAGGATGGACCAAACGATCCGTTGAGGTCCCTTCCAACCCAATTTTTCTCATGTGATTCTTGTATGCAAATATAAAAGTCCTACAAAGAAATGAAGCAACATAGAAATCAACAGGTAGTGGTAGAACGAAAGGGAAGAAATCAGGGCAATTTTAATCCTGAGATTAAGTCCTCTGCCATTTGAGATGGTTAAGTACTTCATAAACATCACTAGGAAAATGTCATTTATAAAATGCACTAACACTGAGAGAAGTCTTCCAGAATTACATCCTTCTCCCCTCGAAAAATGTGCTCAGAATTTTCATGACATTTCATAGAGGGACAGCCAGCCCTAGAAGAGCTGATTAATTGCACTCCCTGTTCAATGGGGGTAGGTGAAAAGCTGGAATGCAGGCATCTAGCCTAGCAATACCGATTATTATTGCAAGATTACTAATGAGATGAGTAATGGAGGATATCACGGCTTAAAATTTCACCTTTCCCAGAAATGAAAGGTTGAGGGAGTTAGTTGCATTTATATGCTAATTCCTCCTATATAGAGACCAGGCTTTTAGAATTTGTCCCATTAATTTTCTCTATTTTTTTAATTTATTAACATTCCAGCAAGAGAACTCTTCTTTCATAGCAGCCATATAACTTACCTTTGCAGAGTTTTCTTTGTTCCCTCCCCTTTTTCCTGATGTGACTTTTTTATAACTAAAAAGCCAGTTTTGCAAGGTTTAACTGTAACAGCAGTGCAAGACAGAAACGTTGTTCTTTTGTTTAACATGGTTTGTCACTACTGCTAAACAAAAATTTGGCCCTCAGAACAGAGGTTGCATGCAGGAGATAAATGGTGGCTCTGTAGAGCATGTTAAAAATTTTGCCTTCTACTAGACCCTTGCTCTGTCCAATATTATGTGTCTAAGTCACACCTGAAAAAGCACTTAAGGACATACCTATTTATAGGAGGCAGAAGCAGTTTGCTAACTAGGAATGCACTACTCAGCTGGGGACTGCATTTGCAAATTGCACATTTATCAGTAAATCTGAGTAAGTATTTTAAGAGGAACTGTCTGAATAGCACACATGTGGTGCAGAAATTGCCATAGCACCGGAAAGATACAGCAGGGTGATGATAATCGCTATTATTAGTATTTTATCAATGGAAATTATGAGTAAGTAGCAATAATGTACTCCAGTGTTTTGATTTTAAAAGGGTTTTTTTCTGGGATTAAGTGTTTCACAAAAGTTTGCATTATACTTTAATATATGTAAGGCAATATTTCAAGAAGGAAGGCAGGCTTAATGCATGTTTCACAGAGCTCTGAACATCAGGATATTTCAACACTTCAGGCTCATCCAAGCATAAATTTGCAGTGTTCCAAGGTGGCACTACTAGACACTATGCCAGGAGGTCTCCTGCTCCCCATGGAATCTATAAGCAATCGTTGCAGCAGTACTGACCGTGCTCAGTCTGCCACTAGGAGCCTTTCCAAGTGGAATTAGGGTATTGGAAAAGCAAGATATTTTACACTCTGCTTTAGACTTTTCATCCATTGACAGTTATTGTGGTGAATAAATAACTTTTAAAGAATTTAGCATCTGTGCCACACTCTCCTCAAAAGAGAGGTTTCTGTTTTACAAGCTTTGTAATAAACAAGTTTGTTTCCCTCTGTTGAGAAGACAGCTTGCAAGACTGTAATATCTGCTGCATTTAGGAATAGGACAACTGGATTAATTCAGCCTTATTGCACAGGCAGGATACTTGCATCCATGGAAATGTGTAATGACAGAGGCACAGACTCAGACCAGCAGGGAATCTGAATCCTTTATTCAAACAAACGAGCTGGTTTTATACACTTCTTCAAGACACAGCAGTTTCTTATACGGTAATTTTCACTAAGTGACCTATCCCACATCGCCACCTCAGCAACACGCTTTCTTCCTGTCCTTCTATGGGGTGATCACTTGCTCTTCAGGTGTTTGGCAGCTTCCAGCGGGCTCCTCTCCACAGGGCTCTGCCGCATGGCACCTCCTTTCCCCAAGGCCAGGTGGAGACAAGCCTCTCTGCGCCTCCATGTGCTTCTCTGTACCACCATGGTGTTCTGCAGGCACGTCCTACAGCTCACAGCTTAATTCTATCCTACCTCTTTCCACAATTCCCTCTTTTTTGTTTTATACAAACTAGAATCATGAAACAAAACACTCCCAAAAAAGCATTAGAACATGTTTGGCCCACTGCCCAAACCAAACAAGCTCGATTCATCTTTTTCCCTCAGCTTCCTCACGAGCTGACGATGAAGTCAGAGTAACCAAGGCTGATTGGACTACCCTTCAGGTACCCATTGTGGACTGGAATCTGTGGAAACACAAGCATATCTTCACCCCCAAGGTTATCAACGGAAATGGTCTTTACCATTTTCCACTTTCAAGATTCCTAACAAGTACTTAAGCTTTTTCTAAGCGAGCTTGTGATTCACAAAAATGTTGTTGGACGAGGGTTACGTCATTCTGAATGCGATTCAAAAAATTAAGAACATAGAAGGCTTTTGTAGGGGGTATATCCTGTCTCTGCATCCCCCCTTTTTTGTTTTAACAACTGTAACATGAAAGTATTTCATCCTACCAAATTTAGGAGAGTGTGTAAAATAACATGCACTTCTCTTACTATGAACAGTAAAACAATACATCTAATAAAACAACAAGCACACACTGAGCAAAAATAAGCAAGGTAATATCTTCAACTGCCTAAATACTTTACCATCACCCAGAGTTTGTAATCGCTGGGGTGTCCCATTTCACAATAAGGACCTGGAAAACCTTTTCTGGACAAGACTTCCAAGTTTACCTCAAACGGGGGTCCAGCTTTTCTAAGACCAAATCAGCAAGTCAAAGTAACTTCATTACATTTTTAGTGCAGAAACACCTGGGTCTGATGGCATACTTCCCTAATCAGCCAGGGCCAGGGCTTGGCCAGGGCCCAAGCCTTGACTGGGAGGGTTTCCCTAAAATACCTACAAGCAAAAATCAATGGTAACATGAATGACTTATGAACAACCAAAGGAAAGCATATAAGTAACATCAAATAATTATCTTACAGCTAAATCCCTTTATAAAAACTCTATGTATTAACTCTATCTGGATCCAGAAACATACTACAATCACACAGTTAACCTTAAATCTTTCCAAGCAGTCATGTCAGAATCAACAGCTTAGTGAAAATACAAAGTTAAGTTTTAACAAAAGTCAAAAATATTAATTAGCATTTGTAAAGACATTAAGTTTGGGACAAATTAAGTATTTCCCAGAAGCTCAAAATGAAAGAAGTTTTCTTAACTGTGAAATGGAATGCAAACATACTGATTTCTTCTAGGTTATTTATCTCTTCACTTACAAAATGACACGTAAAACAACTAAATCACCTGCAGAAAACTTAACAATACCTAAATTTGCTAATTTCCCATCACAGAAGGTACATAAATCCAAGCCTGAGCCTTAGACTCTCTAAGTGATTTCAAAAGATAACAAGCCCTGAGTCAGAAGTTGCTGCAGGGTGAGAAGGTTACTGTCTTTCATTCCAGTGGTAACCCTTTCTGCATCACGGAAGCTGCAAGGCAGGAGCCATTCTTCCCATTCCTTCAAGTGGGAAAAAAATTTCTGCAACTCAGTCTCATTATTAAAAGGGTACTTTGAAAAAACATGAGTTAAGGACATGACTTCACAAGAGCTTATCTTCCCCCCTTTACATTGGGACAGATCAAAACACCCACTAACTGGTAACAACCCACATCTCCTTCCCATGAATGGAGACAGTGATTAAACAGACAGAACCTTGGGAAACAGCTTAAAATTAAAAGGGAATGTTTCTGCCTACAGACAGGAACTGAAAATATGTAATAGAGAAAAGAGTTACCGGTTTTGTGTTATGTCAGAAAAATCAGAATTATTACAGGAGCATCTATAACAAAAAGCAATCAGAACAATGTGGGGGGTCACAAGACGGTATGTGTGCTGGTTTGGACACAAATTTAGGAGGAAACAACCCAAAAAGGGCGTCTCTCTCTCCTGCCTGCCAGGCAAGCAGACTGACCCCATCAGCCCCCCCCTCCAGGTTTGGGAAAATAATTTCTGAAATGGAAGTGAAAAAAAAAACCTGTTCATTTAACAGAGTCCCCCACAGGCATGGGGCAGAAAAGGATACTGAAACCGCCTCCCCTCCCCAGAAGCAGGCTGGTGGATCTTATATAGTCTCTTCTGTCTGTAAAACTTACCTGTTCCCACAGTCCTGTGGCATAAGGCTGGGCTGGGCCAGGCAGAGTCCAACGATTCTCCCTGGAGAGTCCTGCCAAGCATCCCCGAGATGATAAGCTGGTCTTGGATGAAGAAGCAAGACAAAAACAGTCCAAAAAGGAACAGAAGCCGCTGAGGCAGATCACAGCCCCTTTCAGCTGAAAGTCGAAGAGCTAGAGGAAAAAAAATCCCTTACCTCTCCCCCCACAACTGGCATGTAACTTCCAGCCCAGAGAGAAAGTATGTAAACGTCTAACTGCAAGGTCAAGTGAGCCGCTTTGAAGAGTTCCCTTGGCTTCTCTCTCCCTTTGCTGTTTAAATGTACAAACTGCATTCTATAGAAATCAAGTAGGTGATGGGGAATACACTATTGTCATAGAATCACCCCAAGACAGTATGGTAGAAACACAGTCTTTGAGATAGGGTCCAGGATTGTGGCAACATCGCAGGAGATGGTAGCCCTGACTGTAGTGCCCCATAGGCACAACATCATCACCGACCCCCCCAAGATCGAGTAGCAATCGCTGTTTGAATAACAAAAAACAGGAGAGTTCCATGGACTAGCTGTCGGAAGAACATGCCCAACCTGCAGTTGCCCCCGCACAAGGCAGTGCAAATGATGCAGCCCCTCCCAAGGAAGGGGCCACCTGTCCACCCAGGTCTTTTCTCCAGCACAGTATCAAGCTCACAAGGTTCTTCAGGAGACAGGAGTCCTGGCTGTAGCGGGAGTGGTGCATGTCGGGCGGCCACGCCGGGGCAGCTTGCAGGGCTCTGCCGGTGCACAAGATGGCGGCTGCATGTCCCCGGGCAAATCCTGCTGCACGTGGGGAGCAGGGATGCGACGCTGTCCTTGTCGGCACTGCCGAGCTCCCAGGGTCGCCTCCTCACTGCCCACACTCAGAGAGCCACACTCAGTCCACCACATCTGCTGTGTTGCCAGCGCACCGCTTGCTGCCGTCCCCTGGATGTGCCATCTGCTCGTTGCCACAGTGTGGCTTTGCCATGTGCTCACTGCCATGTGCTCGCCACTGTACACCCACTGCCATGGCTACACTCCCACAGAGGATAGGTGGAGAGGAAATATGCTGCCAGGAAGGGCCCCCCTGGCTCCAGCCACTCACCGTGACACAGCTCCAGTTGATGCCACATGGTGCAGGGCGGCACGAGCTCTTCCATGATACCGTCATGCTCCCCTCCAGGATCAAACAAGCCAGGGGACCAGAGGCCATCTTCTGGTTCTCTTTCCACAGCCCCGGCAGACTTATTGTCAAAGTTTTGTGTTTCATTCCATGGTGGTGCAGAAGGGATCAGCATGGCTGCTGCAGTGGCACAAATGTCCTTCTTTGTCCAGTCATCAGGTGCTGCGTGCGCCATGAGTGCCTTGCACACAGTCTTCCATGAATACAAAACTTTTTGTCAGTGCTGTGTCGCATTGGTAATTCAGTCCCACAAAGCAACCCCTAGAGCTTCCCATGTCCTAGAGTCAAAAACATTGGTACTATCTAAAGTTGGATTACAGGTTTTTGCCCAGAACAAGAGTCTGTTCATATCTGTAGATTCGACTTTCCTGCTGTGTTTATTCAAAATCTGTTCCAACATCTCTCGGACGTTCTTTTGTTCCTGGGATACACAATTTCCTGTATTTCTCGGCTGCTACCCTCCGTCCTGTGGAAAGGTCAATTGGCACCACAAGCTGTGTTTCAGCTCCTGAGCTTCATTTCAGCTCCCGGGCTTTGTTTCAGCCGCCTGTAAAGTTCAGCCCAGTGTCATTACCAGTACAACCACTAGTTGCCTACCAAGTCCCTGATGCAGGGCGCCATTTGTGAATGACAGAGGCACGGACTCAGACTGGCAGGGAATCTGAATCCTTTATTAAAACAAATGAGCTGGTTTTATGCACTTCTTCAAGACACAGTATTTCCTTATATGGTAATTCTCACTAAGTGACCTATCACACATTGCCATGTCAGCAACATGCTTTCTTAATATCCTTACATGGGGTGATCACTCGCTGTTGAGGTGTTTGGCAGCTTCCAGCAGGCTCCTCTCCATAGGGGTCTGATGTGTGGCACCTCCTCTTCTCAAGGTCAGGCAGAGACTAACTGCTCTGTGCTGCCATGGCATTCTGCAGGCTCATCCCACAGCCTGTAACTGAATTCTATCCTATCTCTTCCAACAGAAATGCTGAGATTGACCATAGGGAGTCACCTCCTGAGTCACTAAGAAACTTTCGAGGTGTTATATATTGGGTCAGGTACTCAGTTTCCACCAGCCTTCTTTTGCTGCAGTTGAAACTATGACAAATGTGACCAGATTTTAGTTCACAGTGGATGGAAGGGGCCAGTTGCCTTTACTAGGTGACTCAGAGTCTTCAGATCTCTGGACAAGAGGTCTCTCTCTCAGTTTGGAAGGGGCTTTAATGTTTTCAATTTATTATTCTGAATTATTTTCAGTTGAATGACAGATATTCTGTTTAATGACTTGAATTTATAGGCCTTCTGTTAATAACTTCATCTGACTATGGAGTGCCTATAACAATGGTAAAGACAGGGAGTAGGGCTTATAGCAAAATAGCTTTTGAAAAATTGAGTTCAGTATATGCTAGTATAGCTATAAATAAAAGGAACTAGTCTATGACATCTTTACAGAGGAAAAATACCACAGCAGGGGTACTTCTTACGGCCTTTCTCACTCTTCTTTTTTTGATTGTTCAATGTCTTCATGCACTTCAGAGAAGTGCAGAGATGCCTACTTGCCATGTCAGTACTAAAGTACTGAAGTGCTTATTTGTTTCAGAAAATAAAACATCAGTTCATTGTCTGCAGCATTTTGAACTGAATGGTACCAGAGAGAAAGAGTATGGGAGTAAAAAACCCTTATGGCCATGACTGTTAAAGCATTCCTCTTGGACCCCATGTTGCTCCCACTGCCTGCATTTACCACATAAGAGTTTGGATGAAGTGAAGCAGCCTCAGGAGAAGGAATGGAAAGAGTCTCCAGAAACACTGCAGGGGTGGGAAGATCTGAACTGGATGCTCCCATCACGGGCACTGACCACTATATATTTGGCATCTTCTCCTTTAAATTTTTGTGTTTGAGGTTTACTGCAAAAAAAAAAAAAAGGAAAAAAGCTGTTTTCCCTTAACTCCATGGCCATAAAATCTGCAAAAGGCAGGTCACTCCATCTGCCCCAGTGACAGATACCATTGTACCTTTTGGAGTGGGACTGAAGCACCCTTTTTTCCGTTTTCACCTCAAATGTTTTCTTCCCTCTGCACATTATCCTGGCTTCTTACTCAGGCATGTGCACTGCTAGTTGGATGGATTGTCTTGCTGGGTTTATCAGTACTGCTTCAAAGAGTAGGATTTATCTCTTCTAAATTCTCAGTTGCCTTGGCATCTGATATCTGACTTACATTCTTCTATAGTCTAAGGGTGTTCTCCATGGTCAGTGGGGAAAACCAGACTACTCCAGAGGAAGTGAAGAGAAGGCCCACCATTTTCAAAATGCTGTGTGCTGTGTCAAAAGGTGTGAAAGTCCAACTGTGCTGGAGAGACAAGAAAGTACAACTCCACTACAAGCAGAAGGCAGGCAGAGAAAAATTCATCCTTCGTACACCAGAAGAGCTCACATTGCCTCCTGGAAGGACCAGTTTGTTTCCAGTGACTACAGAGACCTTCCAGTCTTGCACTAAATATACTGAGTTTGCAGATGGTTAGAGGCAAGTGAAATGAATATATTTTCAAAGATCCAGCATCCACAGCTCTGAAGTTAGCTCTTAATCTGATCTTATTTTTTCCAGAAGGCTATTCATGCAGATGGAATATAACTTTTTTTGCCACAGCTGAAGGGAGGGGAAAAAAAAAAAAAGAGAAGCAAAGGAAAGTGCTCTCCTGGCCATTTACATATATATGTGTAAATAAATGTATCCAAAAGGAGACAGCTCTTGCAGAGCTTTACCTTTCTCTGTGTGGCTCCTAAAATACAAAGAGAGAAAATAAAAGAAATTGCCAAGAGAAATCTTGTACTATAGGACATGAGGAGAAAAAAGAAGACTACGACATTATTATAACTATAACATTTTATAAAGACTAAAAAGAAAACTATAAGGTTTGTAGATCAAAAAAAACATGTTTTGACAATACAAAATTTTGGTAATGTGGGGAGGTACTTTGTGTACTGTTACACAAAACTTACAGGGTTTGTTGTTATCCAGGCTGAAGCTGGTGTATAATCTGTGAAGGGATAACTATTATTTTGATGCATAGACATTCAGTAAGGAATTTAGTGTGTTCTGGGATTACAGTTACCAGAACACTTTGGGCACCAGAGTGAAGAGAGCTGAATATTCATATGCTGAGCTATAACATTCAGAACAAGAAGTAGAAAAATTTTAGATGAAATTATAACACATAACAATAACAGGTCTTTCCTAATGTTTTTTGTAAAGCGATATTTAACAGGATCACTCCTGCTTTTTAGTTGCAGAATCAGCCATAGAACATTAAGAAAATGGAATTCTTACATACCTACATTTATAAAAGTATTCTACTAAGGTACTCATAGAATCATAGAGTGATTTGGATTGGAAGGGACCTTAGAGATCATCTAGTTTCAACCCCTCTGCCACAGGAGGGATGCTTCCCACTAGAAGGTTGCCCATCCAACTTGGCCTTGAACACTTTCAGGGATGGGGCATCCCCAGCTTCTCTGGGCAACCTGTGCAGGGCCTCACCACCCTCACAGTAAAGAATTTCCAACTAATACCTATTCTAAACCTACCCTCTTTCAGCTGGAAGCCATTCCCCCTTGTCCTATCAATAATTTCTTTGTAAGGAAACCCTGTAGTTATTTACAAGAACAAACACTAAGTACCAAGGAAAGCAGAACAATGCTGAAGTTTTTGGCAGGACGACAAAAAAACTGCAGCCCAAAATGCAGGATTCTGAGCATTACCAATTATTAGAAATAAGCGTAATGAAAATCAGAAAGAAATGATGAAAGATAGGATTTTCTGGACTAGAACTTCTAAACATAAATTGTTGTCTTTAAAAAAAGCATATTGAATATGGCATATTATAATAAATAGGAAAACCAACTGAAGTGGAGTTACAATCAATTTTTGTAATAACAGAAACATAAATAAAAAAGTAGTAGTGTCATGATACTCATCAGACCTGTATTTTGTTAATGAAGAGTAAAAGATTTCTGCAAAATAGGCTGTTAATGTAAAATCCGTAAGTCTTCCTAGACTTCATATAGCTGCTTCTGGAATGATAGCTCCTGGTCTGCTCCTAGCATTGCCAATAATGCAAGAATATGAACTGTGTAGAAAATAAAAGCAAAGCGCTTTTTTTTAAATGAACAAAATCTTTTAGGAGTGAACTTGAACTGCAAGCAAAGATTTCAAAGTACTTTTGGAACCCCATGAGCAGTATGAACACAGTTAAGAGGAAAAAAATATTACCATTCCAAAAAGAGTCTACAACTTCTAAATTATGGCTCTGTAAGTTCCTCTTAAATTTGAATACTTGGTTACTCTGTTTAAAATACATCAAATTAGATGTTCCAAAAGAAAGCCAAAATCTGTTGCTGTCTTTTAATTTATTATTTTATTACTTCAAAAGTGTAATTGTAACTGAAACTTTTTGCGCATGCTCTTCCTGTTATCCTTTGAACATAAATGTTTGGAATAGAGTCATTAAATTGTTTGGGTTGGCAAAGACCTTAAAGATCACCTTATTCCAACCCCCTTGCCATGACCAGCGTCACCTTTCAGTAGATCAGGTTGCTCAAAGTCCCATCAAACCTGGCCTTGAACATTTTCAGGTATGAGACATCCACAACATCAACAGGTGCCTCAGCAGAACAGAAATAATATTATGTGCCTGTCCCAATCAATCACAATTTTTTATGGATATAATTCCTCAACTGTAGACTAAAGATTTCAAAACAATATTCCTCAAATACTGTTGAATAGGAGTCAACTGTCAAGAAATCAGTTTGTTAATTAGTACGTCACCCACACTCAAATGCATTTGTTTCCTGAATGTAAATATGGGGAAAAACATGGAAGGCAAATCAGATATTTTGAAAGGTTTATAAGAATATTCATTCTCTGTTCATACAAATGAATTCTGCAACAGCTTGGACCTCTTTTCAGCTCAGTCCTAGTCATTAACTTGTCCCAGGCAGTTCTTACCTGCCCTCAGGTTTCATCCAGCAGCCACTGGTTTCCTCTGGAAGAAGAGATAGGTCTGTTTCTATGGCATCCCTCTTTAAGGGGACTTTAAGCCTGTAGTTTCCTCTTCAAGACACCAGGACTTGAAATTCATAGGGAGAAAACTCTGCCCATTCTTTCCTACAGGTGATGTCTCCGGTGGCATACTGTCCTGATCCTCTCAATTCAGACTGTTTTCCTACTGTTATCTTCCTCCTTTTCTCCAGCCTCCTAAAATAACCCAGCTTTCACAACTGCCCTCAGGAACTGAGCCTTCCTTTATTTTTTCCCCTGAGATCTGTTTGCCTCTCCAGGGAGCTGAGTTAATTATCCCCCACGGAGACAGGAGCACAGAAATACAACTCTGAAAGCACCTCTATGTTCACTTTGGAGCTCAATTTCTTTTATACAGTCTATTATAGCTCGGTATAAAAGACTTCATGGTTTGAGAGCTTCCAGTAACTTACATTTGTCACAAAAATGGGCTTCTGGGTTGGTTCTCAAAAGACACCCATTTTTTCCCAGACTTTATTCTCATTATATTCCACAGTCCCACTGGGTATGAGGCTGCCTCTCCATGGAGGCTGATGACTTTTCCAGGTACATTGCACCTTTTCCACCAGCCAGAAAACCACTCCAGCCAAATTTCTCCACAGTGGCAGCACCTGAAAGACTGGTGCTGGAGGTGCTCCAGAGAAGAGCCAGGAATATCAGTCCCAAAATTTTGGCAGCACAACTCCCCTCCTGAAGCACTCGCTCCTTCCCCAGAGTTTCAGGATTAGTACACAGGACATTGCTCTTATGTGTTCTCCCACTTCCAATGCTTTACTCCTTCTCTCACCCACACGTTTGTCTGCTTTTATTTGAGAAAAAAATGGTTTTTGTAAGTCTGGAGGAATTGGGTTTTTTTAAAATATATGCAGTAGTACTTCTGAGGCATTCCTATCACCTGACAAAAAAGGGGAATTTAATGCAAATCCATATTTCCATTGCTTTCCCAATACTGCTGCTTCCTCTACAAAAATTGTTTTACAGATGTTGATTTTTTTGAAATTAATTTGGTATTCATGAAAGAGCTCGGATTGGTAGACTGGAAAGCAATGGCCAGATTTCTGCACAGAACTCAGATAAGCAAAACTATCTCATTTTTAAAAAGGATTCTGGTGAGATTTTAGTTCTAATCCACAGGGAAACGTTTCATCCTGTGCACAATATGATGCAAGGCAGTGTTCCCACTTCTTCCCAGGTTCATTTTAAAGGCTTGTTGCCTGGACGGGATGCTGTTAAATAGCAGTCTCTCTGCCTGGTGGCTTTGGGAGGCAGCTTAATGAGACACAGTGGCCAATAATATGGTCAAACAGTGATTTAAACAGCTGATCCAACATTAAAAAGCTGATTTATTGCCTGAGAGATTCAATCTTTTCTTTCATCGGTTTAGTTAGAAAGAAAGGAAATGGTTGCATTTTAAGAGCATCATTGAAAAATATGGGATGGAAGAAATACAAAATAGAAAATTTTTTAATTTTGAGAGTATCAGTAAAGAATATCACAAGTCTTCCAGCAGTGGTTAAACCCTCCAAAGGACTTCAAAGTTTGCAGCAGCCTTTCTACCTACCCAAGGGCTATGTTCACATGATCTGGTATGCACAGCCACTTTGAGATGAGTAAACACATGTGCAGATTTGCATGGATCAAAAAAAAAATCTGTTTAATGTTTTTCCAACAGCTCCTTTTTATTATCTTTTCCTTTTTTATCTAACTTTGTTCCAAGAGCAAAATAACGAGCCTTCATTCCATTGCACAGTTGTAGTGTTTGGCAAACTAGGGGCTGGTATGATACCTTACCAAAAAGATGTACCATACTTAAGGAAAAGAGGGTCTGTGTTATTTTGTCTCATTTATATTGGAGAAAAACAGATTGTGAAGTACTATAAGTTTGCTACAAAGAGCTTGAAAGAACCTCTTGATTATCATTCACTGCTTTATAGATCATTGTTAAAAGTGTTAATTTCAATTATCTAAATGTTTTTCTGGCCTGTATGTCATGTGCAATAAAATTACCAGGGCCAGATTTACTGGTGTACACCATTTGCTGTGTGCAATTCCAACCTCAGCTTTACGACTGCTTTGTGTTGCTGGAACGGTGCACTGAGCTTTTTTATGATTCTGGCTTATTGCTTTTTCCCCACACATTCTATATCAATTTATTATTCCGTGGTGGATGGCTGTGTGCTTGCTGCAATTTACTTTAGAAATAGTATTAAAAAAGAAATTGGCATGCATTAAATAATACTTCATTGATTGTCTTAAACTTGCAACACAGAAGTGCAGCTCTGCATCACTACCCCTAAAGAATACATACATACATGTACATGTATATACAGAAAATCAACTGTATTATAAAAGAGAAAGCCAAAATAAAGCCATACAAACCAAACCTAAATGCACCTCAAATAACATCTTGAAAAATTGTGAGAAAACCCAACGCAGTGTGCTGCACCAGTCTGTAGTTTGTATGCAGGCACATTCATAACACGAATGAACTACAATTTCTCCATGAGAGCAGCTTCCAAATGAGTTCTGTTCTTATGACAGATACACAAACCCCTCACCAACAAGGCAGGACAGGGAGACAGTCACAGGCTGCTGCTCCTTGCTCCCTCTGCTCAGATAAATTTTTGGGTTTCAGGTCCAAATTCAATATTCAAGTCCAGAGCTTTGGTGCAGACATCCATCACCAAGAGCCAAACAGCAACAAAACAAACTCAAATCTATAGGACTAGAGAGTTTCTGATACTTGAGTAAACAGGTTTTTTCTAAAGCAGGAAGAACCAGGAGTGTTTGGGTGACCATCTAGCCTTTTGACTAACACATAATGATTTCATTTCTAAAAACAGCACTCTAAGTGAGTGCAGAGATGAGCTATTTTATTACCCACATGTGTCTGCTTTAGATAAAGGCTTTATGTTTCCATTTTGGAAAGGTTTCTGACAACAATTTTTGTTTAAAATATGGGTAAAGGAATAAAATGGGCCAAGATGGATTCAACATAAGAGAGAATTATTACCATGAGCTACAACTTGAAGCATTTTAGCAGACACATGCCACTAAATAAATATGACAGTGGTGCATCACTGTATGCTGTCTTCTAAGCCAGCCTGCTTTTCATCATCCTGATGCCTTTATATGATCTAAAGTAGGGCTGCATGAGACTTGCAGTCAAATGCAGTGCTGTCAGAAAGGTATGATCAATTATCTCTGCCAACCTGACAGTACAGGATGTGATGTATTCTGCCTCTGACTTCTATATTTATTACAAAATCAAAGGTAGGGTTTAGCATTAGTACAAAGCACTGGAGTTTTGTTCAATAGTGCGCTGTTGCATGTGGAACAAGCATCAAATCTCCTGATGTTTAATGATTCATTTTAAAAATATCTGGCACATGAATTAACAGAGATGAGAAATACTAACAGCAGCCAAAAGTAATTTATGAATATTGAATTCCACTGTGCAGTACATATAGAGAAAATACAGTGAGAATTCCCTTAAAAGCTTGTCTGCCCCAGCTTTCAAGCAGAACACCTGAGGGAGCTGTCCTGAATATAATACTCAAAAAAAAGGAAAGAAAAATGAAAATGAAAAAGAAAAGAAAAAAAAATAAATTTAAAAAAAAAAAAAAGAAAAAAAAAAAAAAACTCAGGAAACCTGAAATGTCCCTCTAGAATGGTATACCAGATATTTTTAAATGAAGCTACTGATAACTGAAAATATGCAAGTATAGATAGATAGCTAATCATAAAATTCACTGCTGTGCCTGTAGTCTTTCAGCTTGTCCAAATCTCTCACAATCCCAACAGAGTTTTCATAACCTCGAGTAGGGTTTGCCACATGCCCAAATTTTCTAATGCCAAGTTGGCCAAATCAAGACCTCTTATCGGGCGTTGGAGTGCAAGTGCAAGGATTCTATTAAAATACTACATCCTTGATACCCAAGAGGAGCTGAGTATTTGTTGTGATAAACTTTAAGATCCTCCAGCTGCAATCTGCAAACAAAACTATATGTCCCTGTGAGGAGGGAGGTGCTTGGAACAGCTTTAGAGCTTTATGTGACCCTAATTCAGGACTGTGTTTCTTTTTAAAAGTACTGTTACAACCCGGAAAACCAGTTTTCTGTGACATGACAGTTTTCAGGTGAGGAAAAGTAGGAGGCTTAAAAAAATCACAAGCAGATGGGCAAGAATAGCACCCAGCTTAAAATTAAATACAGATCTTTCAAAGAGCCGGCTTGCGGAAGAGACACTTAATAGAAATGCTCTCAGTGAAAATGTATTTGTAGCCTTCAGTCAGGGTGAATGTAGAAGAAAGCACTGGGGAAATCATATGCCTAGGAGGTCACGTTTACACCTCTCAGATTTTCTTCATTTTCTCCCAGAAATTTTGCCAAATGTGGAAGAATGCACACATATGTAGAATCTAGAACATCTCAGGCTTTGCACTCATTGTGTCCTGGGCTGTGTCAGAAGCCCTTCTGAAAGTCTCCATCCAGTTTACGCCAGAGATCCTGCCTTGATGCTTTAGAACAGCTTGATACGTAGATAGCATGAAAGCTCAAGTTCTCAAGAGTTATTCATCCGCACCAGTCTGACTGCTATGCTATGCATATTCATTGATGAGTATTGTTAGAAATCAGCTGGAAGTCATAATTAAGACAAGCCAGTATTGCTAGCAGCAAATTATACACGTACTTTAGATCCAATTACGCTGTAATGACTGAGTGGCAAAGAGATATTGGCAGCTGAAACTGCATTAAATGGCTTTCTTCAGGCAGAGCAAAAGGCACAGGGTAAAATTAGAAGATCTCATAACATTTAACTTTTCATAACTAATAGGGAAGGGGGAAAAAATAAAAATCACACACACACACACAAAATCATATTAAAAAAACACCATTAGGATTCCTATCTAACAGTTTTACAAAACATTTTAAGTACAAATGAGAGAGGTGATTGCAAGAGTCAGCTACTTTTTAAAACCCAGGACTCCAACTTCCCTTGAACAGAACAAGCTCTGGGCTTAGCGAAGAGCCTGTCTAGAGCTAAAGTTACCTGCTAACATCCAGCTGTAGGTGCTGAGGTGCACCACAAAGGAACTGATGGCATTTCCCTTTCAAAGGAGATGTAGGTGAATTCCTGGATCTGAAAAAGGCCTGTAGTGGGAACATTTTGTAGCCTGAGTTGGGAGCAGACAATGAGCTACAGAAGCATAAAACTGACTGTAGCCACAGCATTTTTATAATCATGTTGGATCATCACCAATATCATATTTAGAAAATAGCAAAGCTTCAATATACATCACAACACTGCAGACATTCCTGTTACAGGGAATATAAAGAGGATCCAAACTCTCCCTTGATAAAGTTAATCCTTTGCCGGAACAGGTGTTTTATCCATTTGGATCTTTGCACTTCAAGGAGAAATTATTTCAAAATTTTCTTTGAATAAACAAGAAAGCAAATGTAAACAGAAATAGTGTCAATTATTGATATATTCCCCAAGAGTTCCTTGGCAAAAATACAATAGAAAACAAATTAAACATGGACTAACACACAAGAAAATTCTACAGGCTTCTGAAGGCAACCTAAAAACTCCATCAGTTTGCCAAGTCTCAACAAATCCCCAGAGGTGTTTAAGGCATGGAGGCTTTCCTCAGTTACTCCAGATGCCACCAGAGAGGAATGGTTCAAAGAATGCAGGGGGATGTTCAAGAGGCAAAAGAAAAATCACAAGTGATGTCTTCTACAGAAAAGGCACAGGGATATCTCAACCTGCCATCTCCCTTGGACATCAACAGCCTTCCCTGAGACTTACACTGCCAGGGGCAGAGCCAGGCTAAAGCGGACTCCACAGCACTTTAGGCAGGACACAAGCTGGCATGGGCACAAGTATACATTTTTAGGATGGTTGTCCTGCAGAAGAGTCTCCAGCCTTAGGCAGTCGCCCTATAACCAAATAGGGGTCACCACACATGGTCCTGCACTTCCTCCTGACCACTTCTGCCTGAGTTCAAATGTCAGACTTTGTACTTTGTATCCTTCGCAGACATAAATAAAATTTTTGTATAGTATTTCAGTATGTTCATTACCTGCTCCATGCTATGCTGTCCAAGCTATCTGTGGTCTGCTGTTCACTAAACACAATATTTCATAGGTACACTGAAAAAATGAAATATCTAATTCCTCCTAAGAAAGATCAACACCCATTTCTCTAAGACTTGTGCTAATTAAAATCTGTTTTTATTCTGACATATGGCTAATGCTTGAGTCAGAAATTCTGGAGGCACTGAACATAATAGGAAATCCTCCTCATCTTGTTATATCAACACAATTATGCACCTTGTGGATATAGGTAATTGCTACCTTCTTCTGTAGAAAAATATTTGAAAAATATTCTTAAATTGAAGCTTGATTTTCCTGTGAAAATCAAAAAAGCAGGAACATACACATTCAGACAAAGAGTTCTATTTATACACACATAGTAAAAGGCACATGAACCTTTGTCAAGCAAAGTTTTTTGGTTTGTTTCTCATTCAGACTGAAAAACGTGGAAAATGTTGTGTGGTCAAAAGAAGCCTCTATTGCAATTTGAATTGAAAATAAATAAGTCTTATGGGGGAATTGTGATGCTCCAGATTAGGGGATGCAAAGGCAGGTCAGCCCCTTCAGAGGCTTCAGGTGCTGAACGGTTTCTCTATGTTATATTAAACTTCAGCAGTATTTGCTACTCACATAAGATGTTCATTTCTCTTGCCTTCAGTGACACTCTTACCTATATCCCAGAAAAGCAACAAATTCAAAGAAGAAAAAAAACCAGCAACAACGACCTAAACAAAAAGAAATATACCTTTTGACACATCCAGTTGATATAAAAGTGCAAAAGGCAAGAAAAAAAAAGAACCACTGAAATTCTCCACAGAAATAGTCTCATTGGCCTGACCACCTCAGGGCCTAAAAAGGGAAATTATATATAAAGTCTATCCTTTATTCTAGAAGAATTTCCTTTACAACTCTGAAAAGAAATACTTAACAATCTTATAAGAGAACTTGACGCTTTGAGAAAAAATGGTTTTCCTCAATTTCTGAAGTTATGCCTCACTTTCAAGTGTAATAAAAATCCTTAATACTGACTTTTATAATACAGTGGAAACCCAATTACATTATTTTGTACTGTACTTCCATGTGCTAAAGAAACAAAACCTGAAATTAAAATCCCTGTGCACCTTCAAAAACCCAGGTTTTTATTTTGCATGTAATTTTTTTCTTTCCTAAAATATACAACTTCACAATCAACGAGTCTTAGGATTTCCCTTGGGACAAATTAACCCTTTAGATGAACTAAACCTAGTAAAAATATGTTCACTGAATCAGGCTTCAGAAACATTTCTAAACCTTAAAGACCACAATGGGAAAATAAAGCAATATTCGGTTATATTTATGGAGCCCATTTATTTCTACAAGTTAGCACTGCCCACAATTAAACTTTCAAGTAATGTGGCACAGGAGTGAATACATGGGAACAAAACAGTCAGAGTGAAAAAGTCGCATCCACTGTCGCTCTTGAAGTGGTTTTGCTCTGGATCCCATGCACTTTGCATTCATTAGGGGAGGAATGGGTTAGGTGCACTCTTGCAGGGTGCCAGACAGTTTATTTCTCTCAGAGAGAAGTAGAGTTTGTGTACTTTGAAGATGCTCCATGACGACAGAGGCCAAACCCCGATGAACAGGGATGGCAGGAGACGGCCTCAAAGGCAGAATTGTGACCCAAGTGTAAATTAACACATCCATTGTCAACACAAAAAACTCTCTCAAAATTTTTACCTAAAAAAAGTTTCAAATAACACTTAAAATTACTGTAAACAGAAAACATTTAAAGAAAAACACTGTTTGCAAAATGCTTTCTGTGTCTTAAATTACTGCTCTTCTCCATAATCAGTTACTTGCATTTCCCTACTTTTGTGAAATTCCACCACAGAGATGCAAAATCAAAAAACGTGTATACATTTAAGACATATTACTGTACACCTTTAAAGAAGTAGATATTCTGGATATATACAACACATATACAATACACAGTCTCCCTTTACTGTAATGGTCTAGCTACTAGTTGTGCTTTTCTCCCAATTTAGGAAGTTAAATGTTACTTAGTTCTATAAGAATTTTCATGAAACATGACTTGCTGAAAGCAGACAGCTCAAATAGCAGTGCATTCAATAGTTGGGTGTTATATTCTTAACAGAGTGATAATAAACCTTAACCTTAAGGTTGAGTAGTCATTAAGAATATAAAACTAAAATTTTAGTGTTAAAAAACTTCTTTACCTATACAATTATCTTTTTAAAAGGGCAAAATTTCAGCTCGTATTTGAGCCAGAGCTCAGCTCAAAAATAGCTCTGGAGATGAATTTCATTTGATTTTACCAGTTCTGAAGGCCTTTCTCTGTTTCTGCTAAGTTAAAACCCACAAGAAGACAGGAAAAGCACCTGTTCCTCAGCATTCCAAAGCCCTGTTAACTGGAGTGTGCTTGAGTGAAAAGCCCACAGATCAGGCACACATCCTACTCAAATCATCAAATCTGCTGTAGCCTGCCTTATACCTTATTCATAAAAAAGTATTGCAGTTATTGTCATGTCTTTACCATCTTCCCACCAACTGACATCTACTTCTGCCCACCAACGCTGATATAAAACTTTAAAATCAGGTTTGCCTCACTGATAACTGCAGGACCATATGCTTCCAGATAGGAAACATTCATACAGCAGTGGAGGTGACATTCAAATATTTTGACTCATTTGAAGGTCATTGCTCAGCTCGCTGGATTGTGTGTGTGTAAGCAGACAAAGAAACACTGGTAAAACCAGTGATCAATTCCAGCCTGGTAACAAATTTAACATGCATAAAATTCGTGCGAAAATTCCCTGCTAAAATCTCTTTGCCCCACTGGCAGAAATATTAAGTCTCACAAAGTGTTTCTGTTGGCTACGCTATAAGAACTCCAGAATGAAGAAACCTTGAGTTTGCCATCACAAAGGTCTAGGGAGTGGTACTTCTACATCAGTCTGCTGGGGCTTCCAGCAAGTCAAATCAGGCTGCCAAACAGAGTGATGGGAAGAATGTAGTATGTGAAACTCAGCAGCTTTATCTCACCCTTGCTCTGGTGAGAGTCAAGGTCTCCAGGGACAGCAAGCAAGATACATTCTTCACAGTACACCCAGCTATTACACATCACTTAAACCTATCTTCAGTGACAAGGCAAACAAAATCGCAGTTTGACGAACTTACAGTTTGTTAAAATAGGACACTGTACCAAAAGAAATAGTAAAGAGTTCTCTCGTAGCACAAGTACTTGCTTTCTATATACAGACCAACCACGTTAAAAAAAATTTTGCAACAGCATCATAAAAGACAATTCTGGTAAGTGACTTGCTCGGTATCCATCTTGACTGTGACTTATTCCTCCAGTATGTTAGGAAGGGGGATAAATCTCCCTACTGTTTTTATTTCAGGTAGAAATGAAATACCAAACCAAAAGCTGTACATGATGATCATGATTTCTGATCTTCCTCTGCTGGGATGACTTCCAAGAGGATTTGCAATGTTATGGTTACCCTGCCTGCAAAGATAAAAGCATACACATGGTATGTGTACCAGATTTTGCAGGAGAGATGAAGAAAGAGAAGTAGTCAGAAAAACTATCTTAGCTTCTACAGTCTACTTGCACACAGACTTCACACAGGTCATATATATCACATATACATATTCACATACATATATCATTTAAACTCAAAATTTTCCTCTCTTTAACTGTTTTCTGTGCCTCTGATCCAAGGCTATGCATATACAATAATAATGGAAGGGTATGGACATATAATCTTATTCAATAAAACTCTGCATGCTTTTAAAGGCTATCTTAAAAAATGACTACTCTGCATAACTGCTTAGTTTTAATCAAGATGTTATGTTGAAATAAAAGTCTGGAAGAGTTCAAATAAATTAATTTACCTGTGCCAAGACCTGCCTAAGCAAAAGAAAAAAACCAAAAGTCACCCATCCAAAGCAACTTCATGTTTTCTTTTTGTCACTCTGGACATTTATTTCCTTCTGGTGCTTTTGGTGGTTTTCTTTTTAGGGTACTGATACGTAAATGGCCCAGTTAATTCACATACAGCACATATAGAATAGTAAAATAACATTTTCTTACAATTCCTTTCACTTATCACTCTTTTTTAGTATCCTATTTTAAATAAGCAGAAATTGTTGTAAAAGAAAGTTCTGATTTTCCTTGAACATCTGGCATGAATGTTGACATTGACACAGTGCAAAGCCAGGAGGGTAAAACAGTGCAACTCACAGAAGATATGAACTGAAACCACTTCTCTGACCTCCTGTCTAAGGCAGATTCTACCATCCTTTCCTCTTTTCTCTGGATGTCACCAGTTCAGTGCAAAGCCAGGTTGCCCTTAGACTGCAAACTGATAGGGGCAGAGAGGCTGAGAGTCTCCAGGCATTGCATTTTCCTCTCATCTGCCTTCCCCACCCATAGTGGGGACATCATAGCTGGGCTGAGTGTAGCAAGGATGAAGGACAGGAGGAAAGTCAGCAGCAGGAAAACAGAAGGGCTTCGCCCCTGACATCCCAGCTCTTCCAGCTTTGAGGACAAGCAAAGGGAAAAAGAGAATTTTATGAAGCTGAGCAATGGCATAACGGCTCTTGGAAAAGGGCACGGCAGCAGAGGGAAATCCTGGGCATCTCTAGAGCTGGTTGTGATTTTGTTCACCTAAGTGGACAGACCCACCAGCAGCAAGACCTTGCCCAGTGCTCCATTTCCATGCAGCAGTTTCTCTCTCCTGTGATGAAGCCACATTGGAGCAGACAAGTTGGGGGGGCTGGCATTCTTTGCATTTTTTGGTTGCAATGTACTCAGAATAAATCAGTATAAAGAGCATTTTCCCCTATGAAAATGTTCCAGTCTGTTTCCAGTCAGTACCTCTATGTTGTCTGCTTGAAGCAGTACCTAGAGTTACAGGACCAGTTTCGCATTTTTCACAAGACAACTTAACATACCATGACAGTGCAGATAACTTCCCCAGCCACTTTAAATCCTAATTTTCCCTTTTTGAGAGGAAAATTCACTGCAAATGGGTCCCAGGGAACAACCTTTATTAAAAAAACCCAGACCTTGTATCCACACAAGCACCACATAAAGTTTAGGTGAGGAAAGAAAGCAAGAATTTTATCGCATATATATATGACTGGACATGAAACCTGTAACAACAAAATGCTGAGATAATTTCCCATGGATCCCATCACAAACTCGACAAAGAGAAGCAAATTGAGCATATAACACTTTGTCCTAAGTGAGCAAGTGTCATCCTCTGGTGTTGCTAAACAACCCGGGCAGAGACATTTTGTTATATAGAGATCTCATTTCCAGCAAGGTCTCAGCTATGAAAAAAAGTAGAATTCAACTTTTTACATCCTCACAATACAACCCACTGTAAAGAAATAGATATTTTAAGTATAAGGTTGGGTTTTCAACTGAGGAAGTGCAGATAGAAGCATTCTCCTCCTGGTGACGCATCCTTTCACACGCTGATGTGCTGCTTAGGATTTGCTTAGCTCAACTTTTTTCATTTTCACATTAGTTTTACAAAAAGCAAGAATGCAGAGCTCAAATGAAGCCTGGACTAGCTGGAAATTATTTGTCCCAGCACATTCAGTGCTACAGCAAAATTCCTTTGGAAGAGGAGAGAACAAAATGTTATTCTCATTGCAAAATACCATCCCAGAATCGACAAACCCTACAAACTGCAAAGTTACCTTTTGTTCAATGCAGTAATTTTGTAAGGAGAATGGGCAATGTAAATGCCCTAAATATAGAACAAAGACATCCAGCCTTGGGAGAGGATTCCTCGGGTAATCCACTCGAGGGATCTGTTAGTGTAATCAGCCTGAAACTCCTTTCAGAAATATGTGTATCTTCAGGCTGGCTCTTTTATCCCGCTACTCATTCTGGCTGCTCAATATCTCTCTCCTCTAATCCTTACAAACCTGTTCAGGATATTCCCTCTGACCTTATGTGGGGCTGGTCTGTACCCATGAGTATTTGCACCTTATGGGGTTTATGAGCAACAGCCATCTCTTATTGCCAGAGCACAGCTGGGCAGATGAACCAGTCAATGCCTCAAGCAGGTGACTTTTCAAAGCCCCACACCAGCTGCCCATGCGCTGATCTGGGCACATGAAGCAGCTTGGGAACACTACTGGTAGCACAGCAGTGTGTTCAGAATAGCCGGCTCCTACTTCCCCTCTGGTACCATGCAAAATGCTTTGTTTAAGTCTAAGTAGATTGGATTCATCACATTCTCATTTGTAAAATAATAATTTACCTTGTCATAGAAAGTTGCCCAGTTACTCTGGCAAAAATCTACCTCTTAAATGACAATCCCATTTTTTTATACTGTCCTTTACCTCGTGTCTGGAATTAGACTTTCATGCCTATGTAAGACATTGTTTCAAGGTTAGAATATCAAGCTTGCAGCTGCCCAATTTCTTTTGTATATCTCACATAGGTGCCTTAAATGAATTTATCCTCATTCAATACCTTTTGTAAATGGTCTCAGGCTATACAATGGGTCTCCCTTAACACTCACAAAATAATGCCAGCTTAATGACTCCACACAGAAGGTTTATTGCTTCTTCTTAGGGAAAAAAAATCTGTTTATTTCACAAGTAAATCTCCACTCTGCTCCACCTCAAAACTGTCAGCATCAGTTTTCTGTCATTACGGTTGTTATTTTGAGTATAATAATTGCAAAGCAATCAAGCTGTTTCCCTCACTGATTGGCTTCTGCTGCCTTCCTCTCTGAGCCAGTACACCATGCCCATCCACAGATATGACACAGGCACAAAGACTTCTTTCTAGGAAGAGAATTTTGCGTTATCTCAAGAGCTAGAAATTATTCACCTTCATTGTCACAGCTGGCAGAAAAATCTTCACATCTATCCAGTCTATCTTAAAGAGAATATTCTTTCTCTTGCCCAAGTAATGTAGTTCAACACTGGCATCCCATGGCCAAAGATTAAAGTAGCTGTATTCCAAAACCTCTGAGACATGACAGAAAATGCCAAAAAGCTCCTGGGTTTGATAAGGGATAAACTCCTAGACCCTAAATGTCAAGACTGAGAAAATATAAACAGACTAAATCCCAACTACTTAATCGAATGTCCTTCTGCATACAACTGCTTTAATTTGTACTGAAGGTTTCTACCCATTCCCAGGACACGGCAAGTAATTTATAACTTTTTGGCTATAAAATTAAGAGTTTACTAGCCTTAAACTAACATCTGTTTCTGTAAATACTTTCTGCCCTATTGCCTATGGACTTCCCAGCATGCATTGAGAGGGAAATTCACATATTCTACAGCAGATAGGATATAACTCTATAACATATTCATATTGAGAATATATATACAACTGGTTATACTGTAATTACATATAAAAGCACTATTCTTTTCTTGTGAGCAGCTCATTTTAAATCATCAATTAAGACTGAAGCACAGAAGACAATATGCACTTTTGATTCAGCATCTATAGAAATAAACTATTTTTACTTAAAGATTTCACAGGTTGAGTTTTAGTTTTGCAAGCAAAATTAATTTTCTTTTGGTTTTGATTAATAAATTGTCCATCATTCCTGAAATATTTTGCCAATAGTCTTATTTCCAGTTTTGAAAATTCCCTTTATTTTGGAAGCCTATCATCCTGAGTAACAAAAAAATGAGAATGAAGAACTGTAATAAATGATACTGACTTCTAATGGAAATGTTCCAAATAATCCTTCTATAACACACCAGAACTTCCAGAAATCCTTTCAAAATCTTTCAAAAATGGTACAGAAAGGATTCTCAGTGTATTTCAGGCATGAAATACTACTAGCCAAGTCACACAGAAGTCATTCTTCATGAAGCACAGAAATAATTTCCATAGAGGCATGTCAGCCACGGTATATGTTGCTATCACCTTGTCAGGAGACACTGCTAAGGACAGTATCTCCATGCCCAACCTGCCTGAACCTGTCCAATTCCAAATATTCCTCAGTGGTCCACAGACACATGGTCTCAGGAGGGAAGCCCAAGCTCATCCTGTCATCACAGTTGTTTTGCTCAAGATTCCAAACAGATTGTCCAAGGAGTACAGTACTGTCTCTATTAGCACAGAGACACAGTCAGGAGAAGGTGATGGTGATTTAAAAGGAATTAGATGTTTGTAGGGGAGGGAGAGGAAGAAGCATCAGTCATTTAAAATCAATCACTGGCTGAAGAACAGCCTTGCTGTGAATGTACCTCATTAGTTAGGGGACATTGATTGCCACTGGCAGAGCAATGCTAGAGAGCATGTGCCCAAAAGCAACTTGCGTCGTCACCCCGGGCTCACAGCAGCTGAGAGCATCGATCCAAAGGATTTCATAACACGAGGAGAGCTCTGAGAAACTCCTGGAGTCAGTATGAAGGAGAGAGGTCCCACACCAGGACTTACCTAGAAGCTTTCTGAACCACTTTGGCTTATTGTCCCATACAATAAAGAGGTAATAGGCAGGAATGCCAGTCAGGGTTATTGCAAATCCAATCCCTGTGTTCACTGGGTCAGAGTAAAGTGACAGTGCAACCATGAAGAGGCAAGTGAAGGAAAACAACGCTGGAATAAATAGAGGAACCTGAAAAATAACCACACAAAGAACCTTTAAATAATAAAGTCAATGTAAAGTAATGACTAAGGCATTTAACTTCCCATGAAATGTAAATTGGATAAGACCCAGCAGTATAGGACAGTTCTGGAGAAATGCGGGTATCTAGAACAGGCACACAAAATGTCAGTGACTGCAGAAGCCAAGCCCTGCCAACTGCTATGCAGTGAGTACCACAAAAGTCTCACAATTACACTCTAAAACACTCCAGTGTTTTACATCCTTTAAAATGTAAGGACTGTAAATAAGTTACATTGTAAAAGTCCTTCCTCTAATCCTCCAGCACATAAGCAGCTCTAACCACAGTAAAGATTTCCACTTTGATAATTACCCATTAGAAAACATTTTAAAACACAACCAGGAGCTCAAGTTACCTTTTAAAACTATTAAGAACATATTGATTTTCTTCCTAAGGTAAAAACCAAAATCTAGCAGGAAGAGAGCAAATTAAACAGTAATTTGACTAGTGATGAAGATATTTGATAGTGTTATGCACCTGATAGCCATTGAAAAAGCACTTTCTGACTGTATGACTGATAGCATTGCCAGTGTCACTGTTGAAAGCACACAAAGTAACCATACCAAATTTATTTGCTCAATTTTCAAGAACACCAATACAATCACTCTGTTAGCAGCTCTCTGAAGGAAGTGCCTACAGGCATGGTTTATGAGACATTAAGTGTAATCGAGAATTGAGAATTCCTTGGAGATTTTTCTCTTCCTTTCATGCCTCAAAGCATTACTGTTTCTCTTTTGTGCACTGTCAAAGCATTTTTTTTTAATCAAAGCAAAATAGGTTGTACTGTTCACTGTTCTTTACTAATATACCTACAAGAACGCAACAATACACATTCTTAGTTCTTAATAAAATAGTCTTCTTGACAGCATCTAAATAGGGATATATTTCTCTTTTTTTTTTTGATGATGGATATTATCTTTCTGGATACACAATGGGACAATTTACTTTGTAAGACGTTACTTAGAACAAGCAAGAAAAATAGCAGAACCAAGACCAAAATAGCTACTATTCAAGGGGCTGGAGTATTAGCATTTTCTTTCTGGGTTCACAATAACTCTGCCTGCAAATCCACTGCAAGGGCCAAATATTACAATAATCACACTAACCACTAATTTGCACAGAAAATTGGCATATTTGATATTGGATATGCAATGACATAAATGCTCTCTCTCATAAATTCTTAATGCTTGACATGACTTTTTGGTGGTAAAATTATCCAGACCTTTACCAAAGGAGACATTAAATAGAGGACTGGCTGAAAATCAGGTTGGCACATGTAACACTGATATTTGCAGTCTGAACCCTCTGTGACTGCAGAGGGCTCAAGCAAGGTATTTTCACACAGCTTGCATCACACAGCTCACACCACACAGCCTGAACACAATAGACAGGCAAAACTGAGCAAATGCCTTCATCTCAGCACAGCAGCTTCAGTCTCTGCCCCTCAAGCATAGGGAAGAGGCAAGAATTCTTTTCCAGAATGGAACGCAGCTGGGGTAGCACTGGGGACCTTGCAGGAAAACTCTCAGCCTTCACTGCAAAACTGTTTTCTCTTAACCCTGTTTCTCCTGAAAAAGAGGTTAGCTTGTTACATCAGAAAATGCTCCCTTGCTGTCTGACTACAGGATGGAGAGGAGGGAGGATTCATGTAAAAGAGTAGAGAGCAGATGTTACCTTGAAAGGACGAGGCATATCAGGACGTTTATATCTGAGATAAATCAACCCAGCAACTACTAGTCCAATAAAAAGCCACCTGGCAAAGCTGAGAAAATTCAAGAGGCTGTAGAGATCCCCGCTGAATAACATTATCATTGTGAGAGGATGCTGCAAAAGAAATTCAGAGCATAAGAGGGGTTTAGTAGATCAATCTCTATTATTTCACAGCAGTGATGTCAAATTTTTCTACAGGGACAAGCAGCACAGCCTTATGCTCACCTGAGTACCACAGACTTCAGGCTTGCCTTTGTCAGGTGTGTGATCAATGTCTAGCTGTCCCCTGAGACCACTTTGGATCAGTATATCTCTGTCCTGGGTGGCCACACATAGTCAATATAAATCTGTCCCCTGTGACCCAGACAAAAATACACAGGCACACTGCACCACCAAGGTGCTGGAGCATCCTAGGCAGCATTCTCATGGGATATGAGCCCACTGCAGGTTTACTTGCTCATTGCTGATTCAAATTATAAGAACAGTTAAATTTTGGTCACATCTGATCATATGAAAACAGAGGTTTCTAGGTGTATTTTGTGGAAGGAAAAAGTCTTAGTCCCCCAGGCTTCAAAGGAGAAGTGAACAAAGAAGACATAGCAAGGGGCAGTTCCACACCATGAGATGCCAGCTGGGCACACTAGGTTGCCACCAGGTTGGGTTTGCCTTTCAGACTTGCAGAGTGTAGACTTATTGCACATTGTAAATGCAAATATTTATAAGCAGAAGGAAGAATTTAGCTGTCACTCAGGCAGCTACTGAAGAGCAAAAACGAGAGGGGACACCAGAATAAACACAGTTCCTCATAAAAAAGTTAATCTGAGGTACAAGGCTTCTGTGAGGCAGGCAGGAGGTTATGTATAAACCAGGGTGTTTTGACATGAGTTAGATGGTTGGTGTAGGCCACATGGATCTATTTCAAAGTAGTATCTGGACAAAAAGTGTCCTTGCATTTGGGCATGAAGGAATAAGTCAAATTTACCATATCCCTCATTCTTCAGCAAGAGGGAAGATCCTGGAAGTGAGAGCCTTTAGGTTTATAACAAGGCAACAGGTGAAATCAACTACAGATGCTGTAAAACACTGGGCTAAATCTTTACACAGAGAAAACTAACTTGTATGATTTATCTAGATTCACAGTCTTTCTCTTTTTTGTCAAAGCAGTGCAGACAACATGGATTTGAATCAGAAGGATCAATATTTCAAATGTGGGTCTCTGGCCTCCAACCTCTAACGACTTATAAAGTACTTGGTTCCTTACACATAGATATTAAGCAAACACCTATGTAAATATCAATGGAAATTGTACAACTGATTTATATTGGGCAAAATTCTTCTCTACAGACTCAGCCTCTAAAAGTTTCAAATATGTTATAACTATAATGCAAGCTATATATGATAATGCAAGTGAAGGAGAGCTATCAAGAAAACATACAAGAAAGCAGGATTACAATCAGATAGCATGACTTCTTGGAGTTACTACACACATCTATCAAATACCAGGACGCTGGTGAGGAATACTTCTGGTCCAAGTAGCTCGGCTTGCAAATTACAATGCAGACTGAGATGCAGATTGAAATGCAGACTGAGCTCTGTGTGGGAGCCTGAGACAAGAGGCCATGAACTGCCAGCCTTTGGGATAACAAAGGGTAGGGAAGATTGGTGACTCCAGCCAGAAGAACAGATACTAGGTGACACAGCAGGAGTTGGGAATTGCTGACCCTTTGGATACCAAAGCAGATGAAGACTGGTGAAGCCAGTGAAGTGGATGGACACGGAGATGGGGAAGGAACCAAAGACTCAGGAGGAAGAGCAAGGCTTGTGGGGAGAATGCGGTGTATAAAAGCCATGGGATTCCTGTGTTGGGGGTCTATCCTCAGGGACACCAGCTCAGCTGTTTCTGTGTTCCTGTGCCAGGACTAAGGGGCTTTAGGGATCAAGACATCTGATACTCTGCCGTGGGAAACTCAGGGTCGAAGCAGTGGGGAAAGCTGGCCTGTGAGTGGGATATGCAGGAGCCCAGCGGTGACCCATCGAGTGACCAGAGCCACCGCTATGAAGGGGCTCTGGTCCCAGCAGTGACATACCTGGCATTGGGCATGTGATTGTCAAGAAGTCTCATGAATGGTCAGACTAGGAAGTTTCTCTAGCAATATACACACATAAACAGATTTCTTAATTTCAAAAAAATGTGTTAGTTTATTTTGTTTTGTTTTTTAATTTAACAAGCCTCAAACACATGCTCATTTTCTCAGTTTATCCTCAAGAGCTCTTTTCTTTCTTAAAGTGTGCAGAACTTGGAAGGAGAAATAAAATAGGGAAATGCTAAAATGACTATTGATGTAGAATATATCCTGCCACTGCTCTATTTGCAATAAGATGAGCTAAAAAATTGCAATCTTTGAAGGAAAGCCATCTTTATACGAGAATCTGACTTTTTCAAAGGAAATCAATGCACTGGTGTAACAAGACCACATGTAATAGCATAAAATGTCTGTCAGAAAAAAAATAATATATTAATACATTTTGTGCATTTCAATCCACAAAAAACAGCCAATGCAATTTACCCACAAGGTATGACTACACTCAAAGAAATAAAATGCAAATGAAACGCTTATGGAAAATTAACTTCATTAAAACTTTTCACCATAATCACACCGCCTCATTTTCAACATTTCAAAGTCCATGGCTATATGTGCACATATAAAATTCAACAATTCAGCAGTGAGCTTAAAGGCATCAATAGCAAAAACCAATTTAAATTCCACAAGCACTTGATCTTACTAGCATATGATCTTACTAGCGTCTGATCTTACTAGCATACACTCATAGGTGCATCTTTTGCTTTGGCTTAAGTCCTTAAATATGGCAGAGGCCTATAGTCATTGATCCAAAAAGAGAGACTGAACACCCATGATTATGAAGACTGCAAGTGAAAATCTTCCTAGTACTATGCAAACTGAACTTTGAAGTTGGTATTTTGACATTTAGTCCTAACATTTTACCATACAAATTAGTCTGCAAAGAAAACACATGGCCAACATTTACCTTTCCTGCTATTTTAGAAGTCAGTAGTAGGATTTCCACTAAAGCACCAGTGGTTTTCCTTAGAAAATTCCCAGACTATTTCCCAGGCACATGTTCTCTCATTTTTTTAATCACCACTATGCTGGACTGCTGAGGGTTCCCCCTCCATTATCTTAGTGCAAAACTGTTCACATTTTTCACTATAAGGTAGTACAACGAGCCTTTAGGGTACTCCTAGATGTTGGCGCTTAGTTCAACTTTCAGTTAACTGAATCCCTTTTTTGTTTAACTGGAATTTGTTTCTCTGAAAGGGAACTAGCTCATCACTAGCAGATCCTTAGAAATTCAGAGCAATAAGATATGAATTATATTCCAGTGATAGGCAAGAAAGCAAGGAGGAGACGATAGGATAAGAACAACTCCCAAATCTCATTTCTTTCTCCTGTCCTCCGCCCTGCCCAAAGCCCATGTTCACATTAACAAATGAGACTCAAGCAGTGCCCAAATTCGCTTTGAATCCTCCAGAGCAAGTCTGTAATATGAATTTTAGTGCAGGAACATTTGTTTGTATGATTTACCAAAACAATGACAGCTGGCAGAGGAGTGTGCTTGCGGACATGAATCATGGAGAGAATTTCTGGAAGGTGACCCTCACGGGATGCAACGAAGAACATCCTGGTGGGAAATAAATGTGGACAGACTTTAAATGTGCTCATTACTGTGAGTACATGAAGTGGCTCATGAAAGTCACAGAGCAGAGCAGCACTTCTTAGTCTTGTTTGAGGTGTTCTAAATGAAAGCACTGACAGGAGAAACCCACACGCAGAAATCAAAACCATCCTCGAAGGTGTCCCTTGATAGGTGTTTGGAAAGAGTTAATATTTTCCCTCCAATTTTCCTCTTTCACATGAAAAAAAGCAGCCATTGATTAAGGGCTAGACTCAGAGAGATTAATTTCTGAACTATTCAAAGGATTTTAAAAATAGTACACTAAAAAAGTGAGAAAAAGTCCTACATCTGGTAAACAGTGTAGTCATTTATCATGTCCTGCTAAAGGAATGAACCCTACTCTCCCTTACCCTTGCTTCCATACTTTCAGTATGTCCCCGAAGCCCTCACCCCCAGAAACACCAGCAGTGCTCACCTGGAGACCGCAAAAATGCCACCATTCATAGATCCAAAGCAGGAGAGAGCAACAAACACTGGTACAGCTAAAGAAAAGTTTCCCATTAGTCGTTCAGCAAAGGTCTGTTAGAGAAGAGAGAGAAACATACAATAATTTTTCATAAAATGGGAAAATAATTGTCCTCTATTAACAAATTATCATGGTGTTAGTTACACCTCTTCTCTGCATCCCTCACTGAAAGTTGTGCTGTGCATTCGTTGCCTCTTTTGTGAGAGAACAGCTACTACAGCTAAGCTGTCGTACCCTTACCCTTGTGGGCATGTGGAAGATCTCTGGTTGAAGCAATGATGAGGAGGTGGAATTAGACCCTGACTCATGTCAATTTAGACCATTATGGCTCCAGAGACGAAGACCACGTCTGAATGGATCAAAGTCTGACCTCCACACCTAATATCTTTTTTCTACAGCCTTCATTGAAGTCAGCTGGTACTACCCAGTGGTATGGTCCATCCATTCATGCTTTAGAGTTTTAGGTTAGCAGAAGAGCCTTAACTGGAGTTTGGGGGACCAGAGTCAACATGCATAATTTCTGTCATGTTTATAAAATGTTTTCTTTCTAGACCTCCCATTAGGTACAGGATTTGGTCATTTTTCAAAACCCATGTCAGTTGAAATAGCCACAGGTAGTATCACTACTGGGAAAGAAATGGAATTATTTACTTCCACTTTGTGACTCAGATACCATAAATATAAAAATTAGTGTCATCACCACAATTCAGCGAGAACAATCAAAGCAGTATTTCCTAGCCTAGCCAGGTTGCCTTGCAACTCCTTCCCAAATGAGCTTCAGTATTCACAGCAACCCCCTTCCCAAGTACTCAGGGCACATATTGTGCAGAGACAATGTTATTGTATTCTGCTACACAAGATAGTTCAGAACTCTCTCTTCCATAAATATCTGTGATTCCTGCTTCCCAGGAGCTGAGCTTACAATTTCGCACTGAATTTTTCCAGCACGTACTTGGCTAATACATTTAAGTCCTATTGATTTTGTTATAAGAGGTAAATAAATACAGTTCAATGTTACATTATAAATGCCACTGATGGCCTGAAGTGCAATCCCACTCATCAGTCAAAAATCAAATTTCACCAGGATGCTAATAAGTGCTGCCATACTAAAACCTGACTGGATGTGTCCACCCAATCTTTTTCCCCCTGAAAAGAAGAGTAATATCAACAAACATAACTGCAGCAGGAATATTTCTTTTTATTTTTCTTCTGTAACTTACCACTGCTACAGCTTTTGAAAGCAGCAATTCCCCAGCACTGATTGTAGTGAAATAAGCCACGTTTGTTAACACATAGCCAACTGTGACGATAATCATTGAAATGCATATTGCGAGGGGTATGTTTCTGAAACACACAAGGTAGCTCATTATTTTGCAATCTGGTTGCTAATCCCTGAACATGAAACAAATAACAGGAGACGAAGCCACTAATGAGGGTGAATACACATTTGGTGATCCCAAAACATCATCATTAGAAACTACCAGTACAAAAAGGCATAAACAAAACCCTCTAGACAAAGGAAATAGATTTATAATGAAGAGGTGAGAAACCATTTGAGGGAGGAGTCCTTTGGGGACACCAAGGGGCTTGTGGCCTCCATGCTTCCCATTGGTCCCTCACTTCCCATTTAAGTTGCCTGCTCAGATTTCAGATTGACTTGCAAGATGAGCCCAAACACCTGGAGGTGTTTCACATCTTCCCCTGGATACCAAAATATCCGCCATGCAAAATTCTGCCCTTTCCTCGTGGGCGTATTTCTTCCTTTACACACCTTACCACATCCCAGTGATCTCTCTCACTATTCAGGGGAACATGAGAGCAGAATATGACACAGAAATAGAAACAGCACAAATTTGTAAATTTAGCACGGCACAAATGGTATTGAAAAGCACAAATCCCCTGCCATCCTAGCTAAAAGACAAAATAATAACAAACAAATATATAATAATGCCAAACGTTTATACAGCATGTCCTTCTAGTAAGAAAAGCAGAATTATTTGTTTTTAAAAGGAGGAACAGAGGCACAGTGAATTTGTCCAAAGCCATACTGCAAGCAAATGTTTGAGTCAGGAGAAAAACCCAGATGCCTCAAGTGTTACTCTAGTCTCTTTCCACTTAATATTATTGATATCTACATCACACCAAGAAAAAACTCAGATCTGAAACTAACCCTTTAGTTTTAAGGCTGAGAGTGATGGTATGTACGGTCCTTCTGAGGAGAGCTGAGAGCTCCTCTTTCATGGCTGGTTCCCTCCAGCTGTCTATATTAAGGCTGCTTTTGGAGGGATGGAGAGGTTGCCATATTTAAAGAACTTTGTTGTGAAGGTCACCCCAACAGGAGGAAGAAAGGAAAAACAGAACTAGGAATTCTGGTGTTACAGAAGAGATCACAAGCACATTTCTAAAGGACTATTGTAATCACCTCAAAGGAAAAGGTATTTTGAAAACCAACACAAAGGTCCATTCTTTTCTGATATTTTCTCAAAGAAACACAGTCGAGTCAGAATTTAAGGACCTCTTCACTACCACTCCTTATTTCTCAAAAAGATCCTCCACATCAGTATGGCTGTATAGAGCTGAAAACAAACTCTAACCTGAGACTGAATAAATAAATGTATTTATTTATAAATAAGTAAAGCAGGACAGTATCATTGTTGCACATCTTGCCCACCTCAGAAACCATGGTGTCAAATGCTTCCATTAACCCAGACACACAGGTACATAAGAGGATCATGCTAGTAATGTAACACCAAATCTGCATAGACATGATACTGTATTAAGCCATGGCTACCTCATGCACACATCTAAGGTGAAGAAACTGGAAAAAGGGAAGCCAGTCAACTTGTAGGATGTTTGTTGATGGAGAAGATGACAGCAAGGACTAGAGCAGAGACTCCAGAATACAGGTGCTGTATTGCTGGAAAACCCACAGCTGTGGACCCAAGAAATACTACATCTCTGTGTGTTGATAATATATGCCAAAATGGGGTTTGTAGGTCAGTTGCCAGATATACTGCAATCAGTTGGGTTAAGCTTTTTACCTGACCCGGGTGTAAATTGAATTCAATCCTCTTAGCATCTGATTCAAGGTAGGGATACATGGATTTAAAGCCTCTCAGAGCAGGGATTTTACCTATATTTTCTGCATTGCAGATCAATGCTTCAACCATCAAGTTTTTGGAAAAATCAGCCCTTACTCCAACCTTATAAAGAGAGTTTTCAGCCAAAGAGAGCAAATTTGGACTTTTTTCACAAGTATCATTTAAATAACTGAACATATTTTTAAACTTAACAAATTATCTTTGTTTGTTCTAACTCTTACTAATCACCTTGTATTCACATCTAATTTAAATCCCAGTTTAATTTCTGATAAAACAAAATGGCAGTTCCAAACTGGGAGGGGGGAGCGGGCTGGCAGCGGGGAGGGAGGGAGGGGAGAATCATGCTTCCAAAGGTGACCATTTTCTTAGCACTGCAAGTCATGCCTTGTTATGCTGAAGAGTGCTAACGCCCTTGGACAGTAATACCAACAGAAAGAAACACACTTGGAAGAATAAAACCCCTAAAACAAACCAGAACTAGTCAGGAAGCACTATTCATTAAAAAGCCTGCAAATCATAACTCAGCACCTGGAGCAGCACAAGGGATGCTGTGACTTCTAAGCTCCCAGGTCCCTGTTCTTGAGGGAAGCAAGTGCTCAGGCTGCACTGCCTTTTGTCTCCTGGCAGGAGCGGGCTTTCAGAGGGCTATCGTATGCCTGCACAACCCTTCCAAGTGCTATTTGTTACCCACTGCTTCCAATGACAGATTTAGACAGAAATAAAAGGCCAGTTTCAAGAGTTCATGAATAAGCAATACAGTATGGTTCATTTTTCACTGACACCTCCACCCAGATTCGCATTTGGTCCTCAAATCACCTGAAAACACAGGCAGACAGGTAGGAACCATATGCAAAACCACGGAGTGAGAGCTTTAACTGTGTCTTTTCTATCCAGCCAATTTAAGAGACAGTTCCCAATTTGCAACAGGACCCATTGTCAGACTCTCTGCTGTGAGCTACAGTCTCCATGCTGGAATAAAAGCTGTAATGCCATTAGCAATAAAGACTACTTCCTTTCCCTACAGGATCGCTGTACCAATTTTCTTGGAATATTTTAGATATTCTCCAGACTTCCAAATCTTGTCTCTAAATAAGAAAAATCATAGCTAGGTTCTATTCTCCATTAAATTGCCTCTACTGATGCAGTTTTCACCTTTTCACTTCTGCATTCTATGAATCACACAACACAGGGTGTCCACAATACTGATAAGCCCATGTTTCTGATGTAAAACAAATTCACAGCTGCCTCACAGCTAGCTGAGACTTTTGGACTAGAGAGAGAAAATTCAAGAAAAACATATTTTCCACTTTTCTTTTTTTAAAGATTTTGATTCATCAAAACTAAAACTTCTGATGGGAAACTTGACCATAGCAGTAGGATATTTCTGTGGAAAAAAAATCTTAGAAGCAAAACACAAATCTCATCCTACTGATAAAGACCTCAGAATGGTCAACGGCTTAAAAACCATGGCACTGTGAGTGCTCAGATATAGGAGACTGCAATATCTCATTTACTTAAAGCAAGCCCAGGACTTCGACTTCCATTGAGGTGGCTACTGGTTACTATGGGGCAGTGCTCTCATTTTTGCACTTAATTTCAGAGTGATATTTCAAAAGATTTCAAAAGCAAGACCAACTCTTTTCAAACCAGCTGTTTGCCTGAGTAGACCTTGAGGTGCTGATCACAGAATTATAGAATGGTTTGGGGTGGAACACATCTTAAAGATCATCTAATTGCAGTCCCTCTGCTATGGGCAAGGACACATTTCATTAAACCATGTTGCTCAGGGCCCCATCCAACCTAGCCGTGATATTAGCTCCCAATCTATACAATTATTTGGACATGTCTTGAGCATTAGTGTCAAGATGATATTCAAGTAGGCTGCTCCTTGGTTAGAAGGCGAAGCTGCTGCCAGGGAAGTCTTTTTGCAATACTCATGTTTTCTCCCAGAAGTTTGAAGAAAATGAGTATCAAAAGGAATCTGAGGAAATCTGAATGAGGAAAATATTGACCCTATAATTAAAAAGTCTTTTAAAAAGTGAGTGAGAGACTCTTGGGATAGCTTCTATGCAGTTGAATGTTGACTAAAATTGAATTGAATCTCCATACCTTTTACGACTTACCCACCCCTAGCTGCTATTCGAAGCTGTGTCTTCCCCTTCTGCCCTATATACAGAGCAACTGTAATGAAGAATCCCACTTGAACAAAGAGCACATTTACCTTGTGATTCCCAGAAGAAGAGTCACCAAGGAGCCTACCATCACAGAGAAGTTCAGCGTTGGGAATATAGCTAGCCCATCCTGTGCTATACAGTGCCGAAATAGTTGCCAAGCAATGTTGTATATTTCTTGGAAGCAAATTTTCTTCCTCTAGAGCCTTTAAAAGGCACCAGACTAGGGCATATGGTTCAGTTGATCAGGATAACCACTGGATTTTGCATTCAACCTTCAGTGTTGCAGAATCATAGCTCTTCTGATAATCAGCTCTAGTACATATCTACCTCCTACAAATATTTTCAAGAAAAAATCAGAGAGCAAAGCAAGCAAGAGAAGGGAAAAAGAAAAAAGATAAAAGGAAAAAGAGAAAGCAAGCCAGAGCAAGAACCTGAGGATGAGAAAAACCATGTCAATAAATCAGTTGAGGAACATTCCTAGAAATGTACAGCATATATCCCAGGTTAATGGCAATTTTATAACAGCAAACAGAAAGCACTAAGAGCTGTGACCACTAAGGGCTGTTCTTTCTAGGAAATGACAACCACACAGTCAAAGACACCCATCCAGGCCAACTGAGTTCACAGCGGTGAAGCCCCTTGTTGTAACATTCTTTGTCACTTAAAAGTCATACCAAAACCTTTTTCTTGCATCAGTATCAAATCCAGGTTTTACAAATGCTCATCATAGTCAACTGTCCTGGACAAAGCTGTACTAGTGGGACCCAGCCAGGAAATATAAACAAAAATATCTAAATAAATCACTTAATTACTGATAAAGTTACATGAAATTACATCTTTACTGTAGTAAGGAAACTGTGGAAGATAATTTTACATATAAATTTAGAATGAAAATAGTAAAGAAGGAGAGAGGGGAAGTCCTAATTCCCTCACATGATTTATGGGTAAAGATTTGCTTCGTTTTCATGAGCATGATGCTGTATATTCTATATTTCTTTAGTTGAAAATTTACCACCAGAGGAGTTTCAAAAGTTCCCTTGTGCAATAATTTACTCACCATTTGCAATCTGCTAAGCAATTTTCCAAATGAACTCTTTCCAGATTTTGACACTCGAAAAAATCTAATCATCCACTGCACTGCCCATAGTGCCAAAGCTTGAAAGAAAAAGAGCAAATTTATCCAAATAACCTGACACTGGAAAAAATTAACTAAATACAGAAAGTGGTAAGAGAAATTTAATATTCCCAGGACTCCAGTGCAAGACTAGAAGACGTACAGGCTTGACTTAGTAAGCACTGTGTGCCAGAGTCCAAACGATGTCTCTCATCATTCCCAGGCAGTCATTCCATGAGCTGTGGCAATCCCGAATTCTGGACAGCAAGCAGTACACTTTGATATAAGCTCACTTATCCTTGACATGATTTTCATGTAAAAAGCAGCCTATAAAACAACACATTACACTGAAGGGATCAAATAGTCCTCACCATGTCAATAGGTGAAAAAACTACAATCTCATTCATCTGCTAGGAAAAAAGGTGGATGTAAAAGTTCAAAGGAGATCACCTCCCAGGACTGAATCAAAGCCAAGAATAGAGAGACAAAAGGGATGGGAATCATCACAGCACCTCTCAAATCCACATATTTCTGCACGGTAACCAGTGTCTCAGCAACTGCTGACTTCAGTGACAAGCTATTATTATTTTGTTTATTGTAGTGAAGATTCTCATCAGCAAATCATCTCTTCCCTTCACTGCCTCCCAATATGTTCCATCCTTATGTTGCAGATCAGAGGAACTTGCAGTCTGTGGGCTTGCAGCTTAGACAATATTCAATTACAAACTTCCCTTCATCATCCTGTGATCTTTTTTTGATTTCGAGAGGAGGAATGAAAGAAAGGAATGCCTAATCATTAAGCTGCACTCTCATTTACTCCACCACATGCTCCATGGATGCTACTCTGGAGTGAGTTTTAAAGGGCTCCCCTTTTTCGTTTCCATGCTTTGGTTCCGTATCTCTTACCTCAGAGACATAGCAGCATGACATTGGGATAATAGAGTGAAGAATCAGGCTATAGTCTGCATTTAAAAGCCTTGCCTTCTGCCACCTAGCAAGAGAAGAAAAGAGCTTGTGCTGTGCTAATTACTTATTTACTTCCCAGTGTTTGACTTCACTGGTTCAGATTATAATTGCTTACAGTTCATAAATAGGGTCTTCCATGACCAACTGACTAAAGGGTCATACTGTGTTATCAGTGCGTTGCAAGAGGCAGGAAATTTTATTAACTTCTCAGACATTTTCACCACTTTTTCCAGCAGGTTTTCCTCAAAAACTAATTAGCATGAATACTGCCTTGTCTTAAGACTTAGGTATTAATTGCACAGGGTAACACTCTTTTCCATAAAACATCTCCTTTCAGGCAAACTCTCCCTGCTCAAGTCTCAAGAAGCAAATCTGTCCACAGCCCTTGAGCAACTGAGAATACCTGTTATGCTTGCAAGGGGATTTGCTTTATTTTAATAGAGATTTAAATACCTTTTATGAAACACCTTCCTTTGAAGTGCAGAATGGATTCCTCTGAAACCTGGACTACCAGCCAGAGACACTCCTCATGGTCAAGCAGGATCCTGAATCATTTTGCATGGAGTGGATAGCACTACTGGCATTCCCAAAGAAAACTATGCCAACACAGCATATATCAAAGATGACAGCTAAATATACAAAGGACTTTTGAGATTACCCACTAGATATTAGTCTCTCTGTCTCTGCTTAGCCATTTCTTGTATAGCAGGCATGTGAGCACTGTTAGGAAACAGAAACTGAGCACAAGAGGCAGCACACAGAGCTACTATGGGGGCTAATTTTTAAAATCTCTTTAAAAGAAGAAATGGAACATAGACTTGAAACATAAAATAGCGATCACTCCCTGTGATTTCTCAGTCAACTCTATTTCCATAAGTACACCAAGTGCCAGTGTTCAACATCTTCAACATGTTACCTGAGTTGAAAACTTATTATACAAGTTTACCACTGTTTCCAAAAGACATGTGAATAACCAAACCTTTTATTTTGTACTTGTAGGGGTTTGAAGAGTTCTTCTTTTGTTTTGTAGGGTTTTTTTCTTTCTTAAGGAATTTTCCCCATACGTGTGGCTAATGGGCCGTAACGACTGGACACTTCACAGACAAAAGAAGTTATCAGCTCAGGGGAGAGGGCCAATGGCCCCTCTCTTGTTACCTGGGAATGCCCAAGTGGGGGGAAAATACCGTGAGACAGGAGACTGGAGACGGCAGGGCTGGGGACAGCCCTGTCTCTCGGGCTCGGGCATTCTCTCTCTCTCAACTGGGGAAGAGGAACGGGGCGGCTGAGGCTGTTTGGAGAGGAGTTTTTCCGCTGTCGTTGTGGACCAGCCTGGTCCTGCTTCTTTTGCCGCGGGGTGAGCCCCTGCTCGTAAGAGCAGCCCTTCAAACTGAGACCTTATTAACACCCACCTCACTAAGGGAAGGACTTTCTTACCATCTGCCTGGGTGCCCTGCTCCCTCCTCTCCCTGCCTCCCTTGGGGCCGGGCTGCCGCTGCCCCGCCCCGCCCTCGCGGCTTCTTTCCGGGCTGCTTCCAGCCTTCGCTACTCTGTAGCCTCGCAACTCCTGCCTGCTGAGACCTCCCGGGGATTTTCCCACTGCAGCTCCAGAGTGTGATAGATCTCTTCCACCACTCCAGGACTTCTGCTCATCTCTGCCGTCCCAGCTTGCCACCGGAGCGTCCCTGCCAGCTGTGACCGGCACGGCGCCAAAGGGGAAAGTGCCTGCGATCGAGATGGCCGTTACTGGGTTTTTGGTTCTGTTTGTTGTTAATGCCAAAGCTGTTGTTTTTGCCTAATTAGGTATACTAGTAAAGAACTGTTATTCCTATTCTCATATCCTTGCCTGAGAGCCCCTTAATTTCAAAATTGTAACAATTCGGAGGGAAGGGGGTCCACATTTTTTCCGTTCCAAGGAAGGCATCTGCCTCCTTTAGCAGACACCTGTCTCTCAAACCGAGACAGCACTGTAACTTGACCCCAAGTTATATCCCTCCTGAGAACCTAGAAGTCCCAAGGATCTTGCTTTTCTTTCCTATTGCTCTAGTCATACCTGCAGGGAACTAGGCCTACCCTAGGAATTCAAGTGTGCTTATCATTACAGTCTGGGAGGCTTAACCAGAGAACAGCCAGGTGCCTGGAAAATGCAGGATCTCTAGCAAAGGATATGCATTTTGCATTTCAGAACCTGAAATGATAGCAAAGATGCCCAGAAGACAATGATTATCTATCCAGTGTATTGCAGTAAAAGCGGGGTTTAGGTTCAACCTGTAATTAAAAGGTTGTCTGCCACTCTCACAAAAGCTTGCCTTTTAAAAAGCAGCATAGTCTAAATTCAGAGGATTCAAATACAAATATATTGTCACTCCTGAGTTTGATGAATGACTTCTATGTTTCTATCTTACATCATCATTTAACATCACCTTCCTTTTATTTCATTTGTAGGAAACCTTAATGTCTTCAAGGAAGTTTGTGACCTTTTCCACCAGAGAGGCAAAACCTCAGATTATACCTTTATTGCCCAGCTCTCTCCCAACCAGGAGATGAAAGAAGCCCCTCTGCTCTCTCAAAAGCTCCAGCATTTTATTTTCTTCTGAGGTCTATTTGTTGGAAGTGCTCCCAGCACTGCCAGGAGCATAGATTACAGTGAGAAGCACAAGTAAATCACAGTGCTTGCTTGGAGGCAAGGAAGCCATAAGGACAAACCTGACACAGGGCTGTAAAAACAAAACACCTGCCTGCACCCAGCTCCTGTATGGAAATGAAGGGGTAAGGGGCAGAGGCACAATCCAAAGCACTTCCTCCAAGCTGCTTTATTTAGCACGTGATAGTGGGTCTAACGTTCTCTTAACTGCTCCATACCAACACATACCTCATTGCCAGACTTAAAATAAATGTAAAAGGGAGGAAGTGAAGTAATTGTGTATTAAAAGTAGTTTATTACAGCAGGCTCTCCTGGGAATTTGAAATTAATAACTCCCTGAGCACCTGATTTATGAACAGGGTCTTCTTTCTCCAGACAGAATCACTTTTCTTAGGAAAGATGGACCACTGGCAGTAGTTGGCAGTGGGGGTGTGAGGGATATTTAGAATTATAAACAAGGGAACCTGATCTGGGAAATGTGCCAGTCAGGCCACATAGCTGAGAAACCTAAGCCAGCATCTACTGCATAACAGTATCATGGCCAGGGAAAGGGATTACGGTGGTTGTGAAAGGAATCCCACTAAAAACCGTGCTGCCTGTCACAACACCCTCCCCACACTCCTGCAAGTATCTCAGTGTTTACAGGGAGTGGGGCTGGGGTGGAAGCAGAGCCCTGCCTTGATCTATGTGTGTTTCCATTGCCTACACCAGTGATATATGTTTCTAATTTGGGCCAGAGCAAATGACAGAGCAACACTTTGAGTAATGCAAGGGAACAGACTGGCAAGGCTGCTATTATTCCCAAAATGAGCCACTCAAGCTCACAGTCTTGCAACAAGTAGCCTGAATACAAAACACCTTACTCAATTCCAGTGGAAGGTATGGGAAGGAATGCTACTCCCTTAATCCCTCTAAAAGCTGGACTTTTTGGGAAGTATCGCTGGTAGCATATTAATGACTCCTTACAGTAATAAAGGAAGGTAAGTGCTTAGGTGCACAGAGCACAGAGGAAAGAGCATATGTCTTTGTGTGTATGTGCATAAAAGGAGCCAGATTTTTATACTTGCTAAATTCCTTGACATTTAATTTTGAGCAGGAGAGTTTCCACAACGCCAAGGTTCATAAAGGAACAATTTGCTGCTGTATGTTACCACTGATATTTCAGCATGAATGAAAATTGCACCATTTGGTGATGAAAAGAGCAGCTATTTGTAATAAGGAGCAGCTATTTGTAATAAGGAGCACCATGGAAACTGAAATATCATTTACCAAGACAGGCTCTTCTTCTGAAGGAATTCAAACCAAGAAAAATGGCAACTGCAGGTGCCTTAAAGCATTAGCATTTTAAAAGATACAGAAAGGTGTAAATGAAATTAAAAGGAGATGTCTTAACAATACTGCACTGCTATGAAGGGGGCTATCTGGCAGATAAATTGTTTTCTCTGCAGAAAGCAGGGAAATAACGGTCTTGCTAAGGACAGCCCAGCAGATCGCCTACAAATGTGGGACAGCCCATATAGCACACTGAAATAACTCTGTAGGAGTTCTGACATAGAATAGAATAGAAATCCAGAAAACTCCAAATGTGAGCTTAAACATGCCTTTGCAGCACACAGGAACTGGGAGCACTTGAATGGAGTTCAAACGGGAATATCAACTTTTTCTATTTTATTACCTTCTGTGCTTTGAGTAAGGAAATAGTAAGCTGAAATCCTCTCTCACTAAACCTTCATAATGCTGAAACTACAATCACAGGCATAGAACAAAAGCTTATCCTTCTCTTTTTTTAAGAAGTGATGAAGTGATATCATGAAGCAAAATATGCACAATTTTCAAAATGACCAGTAAGGCTGAAGATTCCTTTTCCTGTGTTCAAACTGAGAAATCTTAAACGTAACCTTAAACATAACCTTAGAGAGTTAATCCTGAAACTCTGCTGCAAATCAAGTTCCTTGCAGTTGGTAGTGACATGAAATAGCCAGAATTATTAGCTTATTTCAATTATCTCGGACAGTATAATCAATGAGACTCAGGATTTTAAGGCTGACTTGTCTTTGCAATTACACATTATTCAGTGTACCCTCTGTCAAAAATGCCCTACTCTTCCATGCTAAAATCTTAAAATGAAAGTGACACTGAGGGTTTATGCAGAATTTACCACACTATCTCTTATCCTGACCCATAGCATCAACCTAAAAGGACCATGTACTGGTGCCATCAAAAATCCCTACATCCTGGCACTCCACAGCACCCTGTCCAGCACCACCCTCCCTGACATCCGCATTTGAAAGTAAATCTAGATAATCGTAGAATCATAGAAAGGTTTGGGTTGAAATGGACCATTAAATGTCATCTAGTCATACTTCCCTGGGAAGAGCACGGACACCTTCCACTAGATCAGATTGCTCAGAACCCCACCCAACCTGGTCTTGAATGTTTCTGGGGATGGGGCATCTACCATTGCCCTGAGCAACCCATTCCACTGCTTTACAATCCTTATCATAAAACCCTTCTTCCAGGTATCTAACGTAAACTTATCCTCCTTTAGTTTAAAATCATTACCACTTTTTCTATAGATTGCAACCGATCCTTCTAAAAATTCTGTCTTCATTTTTCTTGCAGGCCTCCATTTAAAAACATTAGCTCTGGGGAGCAGGACAAATTTATGTGTTAGTTTAGCAATAGTGCTTGCAAGGCATTTTTTCAGTAACCAAAATAAGCACAAAGCAAATGGCAGGATATGGGCCACTGTGGGCAAAATTATGCTCTTAAAAGCAGAGAAAATATGTAATTCACTGTGCTTCAGGGTCGTTCTAGTACAGCATGATGACTCTCTCAACCCTTAACACTAAGCTGAGGTGGCCTACAGCTTAGATCTATTCATGTCTGGGATAGCCTGCAGCTAAGAAAAAGCCTCTCCTCATGGCTTTCACAATCACCAAGCAAGAATCCTAAAGCATTTCTGCATATTTTCACATCCATTGAAATATTTCATCCTTCGACTCACAAGCAGCTTATTCTCTAATGGGAGTTTCGCCCAAGGAAAAGGAATTTCATGGTCTTCTATGTTCCTTGTGGATAAGTCTTCACTTTTATCTGGTTTTGCCTAAAAACTGTTTTTTCCTGTAATAAACATACATGATAAACTAGAAGTGCCTGCCATTCCTTTACAGAGTTGGATGAACGTAAATTTTCTTTCCTTTAAAATATCCCCACATATAAGTTAAACCTCTGGTCATATCAGAGTGCTCCTATTCATTATCTATTCTCATGATCTACAGAGGCGGTCTCTAAATTGCTGTTAGATCTTTTCAAATGATGATATGAAAACTCTTCTTGTAAGGGATTTTCCATTCCATCATACTTGAAAAAATTAAATACTATTATTATATAGGCAACTTTTTCTCAATAAACAAAACGTAATGACAAGGTGAAGACGCAAATAATAGCACTTGTTCAACAGCAAGTGTTACAAGTGAATGAGGGTTGACATAATAAACCACAGCACCACAACTTGTGAAGTGCAGATTATTCACTTCACAGCACCCCTGGAGCGTTTATAATCTTATATAAATCCTCTTAGTTTATGTTTCACGGATATAGGCTGTACTTTAATTTAAATGACTAAAAACCCTAATGGTCAGTCAGTTAACAGTAGCCATTCCATAAATAAAATATCACTGTCACCGTGTGTTTAAAATTCCAACATTTTCACAGTCAAATATCAACATGTAAGCTACACTGTAAGTGACCAGAACCTGCTCCCAGAACATCGGCACACCCATAAGCACTCACATAAAACAGCCACCATGCAGTGAAAGGGTGTGCAGGGGAATAAGAATCTTAGCATGCACTTGCTAAGATCAATGCTCCTCTGATGAAAATACTGCTGTAACGCAAGAAAGGATGTACTCATCTACAGGAAAGATGTTGTTGGGGGTTAAGTTCTTTCCTTTTGTTTCTTTTTACTTAGGGAATTTTGTCCCATAAGTTGCTAGGAAAAAGTAAGGACTGGGTACTTAAGGAAAGCAAATGAAGTGGCCAAGCTCAGGGGAGGAGGGCATCTGGCTGCACTTCTCTTATCTCAGGGTTTCTCTGAGAGGGGCAGAGATACCGCGAGAATTGGGCTGGTAAAAGACGGGGCTGGGGCAGCTGCAAGCTCGCTCTCTCTTGGCTTCGGAGGAGGACAGTCAGAGCTGCTGCTTGGGGAAGGGAATTTGCTGCCACCGCTGTAGTCCAGCCCAGTCCTGCTTCTTCTGCCTTGGGGTGAGCCTCTCCTCCCAAGAGCAGCCACTGAACGGGGTCCTTATTAACACCTACCTCACTAAAAGAGGGACTTTTCACAATCTGCTCGGGTGCCCGAGATCCTGAGCCTGCCTCTCCCTGCCCTGCTTGGAGCCGGGCTGCCGCTGGCCCGCCCTCGCCGCTTCTTCGGCACTGCTTGGAGCCTTCACTACACTGTTGCACCCCCTNAGTCCCGGGGTTCCCACTACAGCTCCGGAGTTTGATACATCTCCTCCACCGCCCTGGGAATTCTTGCTCGTTCCTGCTGTCCCAGCTTGCCGCTTCTGAGAGTCCTGCTGGGCACCAGGCTCGGCTGTCCCTGGGGTTTTGTGAAGCGAACCTCCCTCCCATCCCGCCCCCGTCTTGGTCATGCCGCCATTACCGTGTACTCCCTGAGCCACAGCGCCCCCTGCAGCTGCGCGGGAAGCATGGCACCTGCCCTGCGCCCCGGGAGCCACCAGCGCCCCTGCCGGCTGTGACCGTCACTGCTCCAAAGGGGAAAGCGCCTGACCGCCGAGAAGGCCATCACTGGGTTCCTGGTTCTGTTTGTTGTTAATGCCAGAGTTGTTGTTTGTTTACCTTATTATACATACTAGTAAAGAACTGTTATTCCTATTCTCATATCTTCGCCTGAGAGCCCCTTAATTTTAAAATTATAATAATTCGGAGGGAAGGAGTTTACATTTTCCATTCCAAGGGAGGCTCCTGCCTTCCTTAGAGACACCTGTCTTTCATACCAAGACAGATGTAAAAAGCCAAATTGTGTCATTTTGATATGACTACTGCATATCTTAAATACAAGCCAACAATCTCACTACCTATTAAAGCTGAACAATCAGATAAGAGAACCCCATTTAATGTCTCATAGAAAAAGACTGCATCAGAGTAAGTTATTGTGCTGGCTGAACTAAGTGAAACATATTCCTTTTCTTGTGTGCAGTAATATCATTGCTATTGGAATTTTGACCATGCCGTTCTAAAGAATAACTTCTCATGGTGGCATGGCACATGTTAATGACTCTTTGTGCATTATAAAACTCCAATCTGATGTGCATGACTGCAATAAAGAGCATACAGCCCTTGCAATTTTTGTTGTCCATTGCTTTCTTTCTATTTTATTTTGCAATACTGTATCTTATTCCAGTAAAAAATGCTGTCTTACTTTCTCTGACAGTCATCTCACCACCTCTGTCAGATGGTGCCAGCATCAGCCTAATGGTGCTCCAATAAAAGATTTACTGTTAATGGCAAGCAAGATGCTGCTACATGCCCTGGTATAACACCATGCTTACCTAACACTGCCTTAGCCCTCTGCTCTTCTTCATTTTTGAGGCTAAGCATTAAAGAGAAAAGGAAATAAAAAGTGGCAGAAGAGGGTCATCCCCTTCTGGCTTCAGGAGAGCATGCACCACATACAGATCACAACATTGCACTATGAATTAAAGTAGCTGCCGCTGCCCTATATAACTAACCACAGATAGTGGGAGTGGCTTGCTTTCAGAAATACCAGGATAAATGGCTGTGAGACCTCTTTTCTATACCCAGGCTATAAACCTGGGTAGTACCCACAAGAAAAGGCTGATCTACAATTTCATAAGGAATTTCATGGTTTTGACTGGGGTTTACAGTGAGATTTCAGTGCTATTTGAAACACAGATTTAAATCTCAGACCAAAATATTTGTGCTCTGAGTCACCTCCATAAGAGATAATGCAGTTGGTAAATACAGAAATAAGAGCTCAAACATCAGACAAAACCAGGTTCCAGTTTTAAAGTGGGAAGGAGAAAACCTGGGAGAGGTTTGCCTATAATGCAAAGCAGCACCCGGAATGGAAGTTCTATAAAACACGCTTGCTTTCACAAAAGAGTGCAACACTCTTAGGACCCAAGACAAGAGATGTGAGGTGCAGCTGCAGTGACTGTTCCAAACCACCTCAGCTGGACTTGTCATCCTAGTGAATTTATTCATTTTTCTATCTACCCCTAATACACTGCTGCCCATCTCTTTCCCAGTAATTTCAGTCAGGCCTCCTGCTTATGAACCACCAAAAGAGAGTGAAAATGTCTAATGGAACCTTCACTGTGGCCAAGAGAAGAGCTGCTCAGCCCTGAGAAACCTACCATCTCTCCAGTAAAACACAATCTGCTCTACAGTTCTGGACCTTCAGCAGAACATCAGTCTTGCAAGGGATTTTTGTTCCCACAATGAAAATTTTGCTGAGCAGCTCAGGTTCCCTATAAAGAGGATACTGTCACCCTTCTGTACAGGTACTGCTATGTCCCTCAGTGAAACAGAAATAGATGTTAGAACAGTTTTGCATGTGTTTCAGCTGGTGAAAATGAAGGAAAATCCAGGGGAATGGAAACTTCGGAGGTTGCAATGTTTTGTGTTACATTACATTACCCTGCTAGTAAAGCAGTTTTTTTTTGTTTTTTTTTTTTTTTTTTTTTTTTTTTTTTTTTTTTTTACAGCTACCCAGAGAGATGGATAAACATTTGTTTTACTTGCTTAGGAGAGCTGATTCATAGTAACCATGATTCACATAAACAAACAGAAATTATTTAAAAAACAAAAAAGTAAAACCAGCAAAAGGAGAGAAAACAAACCTTACACTCAGCAGGTTATCACATTGGCAAACAAAATGAGCCATGAGGGCTGGAAAGGAGCAATCTGCTGTGCAGTGGCACAGCACCATGTGCTGAATAGCACTGAATAGCCACTGCGGGGACAGACAGGGCCAACACGTGGGCTTGTCACATCCTCGCACCTTGGAGACACCAAAGCTCCATGAAACAGAGTGGCTGCAGGACCCTCTGCAGCAGCTAGCCACAGTCTTGGCACCCGGGACACACCTTCTCCACTCTGAAGCAGGAGGGAGACCAGGAAGCTCCACCTGAGTTCCTTGGACTTTGTTTCCTCAAAAGATGTACCACAGGCTTGGCAAAGGAAAACCTGTTTGAGGGCCTATATCCTAAGTGTCCATTTCCATGTAGATGTTTGCCTCTTCTGTGTACACTGCAAGCAAAACCTCACCCATACCTGGCCACAGCACCTTCCATTGTCACCAATGAATTAACGAAAGCAGTCACTTGTAAAAATCGAAAGACTGAAATCATACAATAGTTTTGGTTGGAAGGGAGCTTAAAGACCACCTAGTTCCAACCCTCTGCCATGGACAAGGACACCTTCCCCTTGACCTGTTTGCTCAATCCTCATTGCCCCTGAGATTAGCCCAGACGCCCTTTCTCCACTGGCTCTGGATAAAAAAAGAAATAAGGACATGCATCACAGCAGCCCAGGCATCTGCATGTCCACTCATCCAGTGAGTTTGCAGGAACCTCTCCCACCCATCTCTCCTGCAGTAGGATCCTGCCTCAATGATGCATTTTTAGGACTGTTGAATAGTTCTAACAAATAATCTTCAAAAAGTTTCAGTTGTCTCCAGAATTGTGAAGGAATTCATCCCGTCATTTTCATTTCAAGTTGCTTCTTTATGTTAAGCCATAGAGACTACATAAACAGAAACAAACATATCAAAGCAATGGCTTCTGAAGTATTGTCTTAATGTAGATGCTGCCTTAGGGGGGGGACAATCCCACAGGCAGCATGCACTCCCACCTTGCTTTACCATCTTCCCTCCCAACAACACACACAGAACACAGCCACTACTATCCCTGTGTCCTGGTATAGCGCAGTATGGTATTACACTCTCTGCCCTTGCAATTTATCTTTTTCCTTCCATCCTCCACCTATGTTTGCTGAATAGATTTGATTTTTCACGTAGCTGACTACCTTCCTGATTAATGACTAATGTCTTGGTGGTATCCTTATACATTTTTGAGACATAAAAGGAGTTAGATTCTATATGAGACAATTAGGGGAAAAAGAGCAGCACTATTAATTTCAACACACATATGCACAGATAAAACCTAGCACAGCAATACTGTATCTAACCATGCATCTATAGCAATCATTTTTATTCTGCCATTTTCCCACTCACTCTTCTCCAATACCCATGCCAGGAGTGTGCTATAAGTTAATTCTGTATGAAATAATAATTCAGTCTATAAAAATCAAACAAATACATAGGAAAAGACAGCTACTGTGTTTTTAGTGCATCCTCAAAGTTTAGGTATGGAATCTGCATTGCCTAGTCCTGAATATTTTCATGGCCTTCAGCTCAACTTTTATGTGAGTAGGAGTATTTTCTATAAGGAATATAAATGTTAGAACAGGCAATTATACAAGTGACCTTGCCTTGCTTTATTCAATAGTGAATTATTAGTCGTCTCAACTGCATTTTTATAAGACATCCTTATGGTCTTGATTAATGGTCAAGGTACATCTTCGAAATCTTTACAGACACTATAGATTACATCGGTCTCTTTTCTAATTTACACATATTGACTGGCATATCAGTTTAAACCCTGCCACAGGTAGCTCTTCACTGCAGTCAGTTTCTAAACAGAACATCACTTTTCTTTTTTTTTTACATAAAATAGAAAGATAATAAAGTGGAAGTAGGAAATAGAAAGACCTGAAGACAGCTGAACCAATTCTAAGGCTAAACTGGTGTTTAGAAAGCAACTGCCAATGACAAAGATACAGCACCCGAGAGTCATCTCTCTCATGGTGTAGAATTTCACCGCAGGACTCAGCAGTGATATAAGGATCAAAACAAAATGGGGTAGGGGAAAAAAAGCAAGCAACTGCACACGGGAAAAGGAAAAAGAAATAAAAATATCTGATAATATGTGTTGAATGTGTGTCATATACACATCCCTGAACATCCTAGACTGTAACAGCATCCATTAGGTCAGTCCCTAACTAAAAGCATAAGGAAAACATGCAGACTCTGGAAAGCAGCAGGCACACACAGCGGCTGCCTCTGCCTGTCTGCAGAGGTAAGGAAGAGGAATAGTGCCCAGTGAAATCTGCAGTCTTTTTGTTATCCCTGCTGCTGAAGCCTTTGCTCCCTGTGATCAGCCAGATGACAGGTGAATTCACACACTGAGTCATCTTCCCAGACCCTCTGTTGCCTGCATCTATTGCTCTGCTGAATTCAGAGCACTGCTCAAACACAAAGTGCATCTGTCAAAGACAAGGCAGGGGATTTGCAGTGTTTTTCTGCATACATCTGGATCCCTTCAGATGCACGGCACACTGTGCTTTCCAGCTGTGCTCTCTATTCCCTCTCTCTTGTGACGCAGCACTGCTGTTAAGTAAGACCCAATGTACCTGTGGGGCAGGGGACACTCAGGTGTGGCAGGAGGAATTTGTGTTCAACAGCCAAGAGTAAGGAAAATAAGAACAGAAGGACCGAATCTGCATCATCAGTTAATTATATTATATATGGTAGCTACTACTTTGGAACTCTCAAAAATTACAGGGCCAAAGAAATGTCGTCACTACAAGAGTACAAGATAATCCACACTATCAAATCCAAAAATCCAGTCCAATGTAATTGAAGTTAATGAAAAAAGAAAGAAACCAATTACTTGGATTTTAATTTGGGTTACCATTTCCAATTCCATTCTGACCCTTTTCCCATTTTAACTCAAGCTGCTAACACAGTTAAAGTCACAGTTTCACTTCTTCCTGTGGTTGGAAATATTCTGTGGATTCAGTGACTCCCAACAAATCCTATCACAGACAGACCACAATTAGGGCTCACAAGCAAGTTGTAAGCCTTCAATCATTTGCATGTATCACATGTGACATTTTTTGTCAGCAGAACCAACAGATTGTCAAGGTGAGGGCATTTATGGCACATCTCCTGGGGGTAGAATGGAGAGTGAAGAGGGGAAATGTTGGAGCCAGAACCCAGGAGTGTTCAAGGCCAGGTTGGATGGGGCCCTGAGCAGCCTGGTCTAAAATCTCCCAAACTAGGAGTGAAAAAAGAATATAAAGGCAAAGCAACTCAGAATATTCAGGTCCCACTCATAAGAGAATTTCCAACTTACAGCAAGAGTGGCATCCTTCATCTAAAAAGAATGAAAGAAATTTATGAAGGGAAAAAAGTTCTTTCCCATACTGAGATTTCAGAAATCTGAATCCATTAAAAATATGCATCCAAGACTGAAATATTTAGTTTCAGAAATTAATTACTAGTAATTTCTAAAAGAAACAATGAGTGAGCTGAAGATGTGAGGCATGGAAATAGTAAGGAGCTAATAAGGTTAGCGAGAGAGCAAAAGTAAAGGAAAGATCATTTTATTAAGAACAGTCTCATGCTGGTGAGTCAACTCCCCTGAGAGTTAGTAATTGTCTATTTGTCCCTCTCAAACACACACCAATACTACTGAATTACATTCTTAATTAAATGCTTTTCATACATTTCACAAATAGCAAAACTCATGCTTGGTTTCATGTAAGTACATTTGAGCCAGTAAATTAATTTTTTTCTTTATTTGGCAGATTCAGCTCCCCATTAAAGGATTTTATAGATCTGAAAACATGATTTTATCACTTATAGAGGGCACAAATAAACTGTATAAATTGTTGTTGAATTCACCAGGTTTGGACACCTCATCTGAGATGCCTTCCAGATAACTGAAAGAATTTAAGCAGACTGTAATGCTGTTTGATACAGTCAAACTTAGAAAGTATAAAACTTCTATTAAAGAGAAATAAAAATAGCTGTGGGGTGGCTAATTAAAATATCCTCACTCTAGAATGAAGAATAAGTATTCAAGTGCAAAAAAATACCAAGACACAAATAATATATAGAGGAAAAAATGCAAATGCTCACTTATCTGACCTGACTTTTCCTTTAAGGTAATCTGGTGAATTCACATGAGCAAATGGGCTTTACAAAATACTGGAAAGATTAGCATCTGTCTCTTTTGATTATCTTCAGGTAAAATATCACAAAGTAATCCTATAACTTCTGCACTGAATATTTGGTGTGGTAGCCTGACATGAAAAAAATGAATTGGAGTCAAATGTATCTTTTAGGAATAAGTAGAATATAATGACACAAGAAAGATTTCAAACTCCAGGCAGATAAACCTTTCTAGTCTCTAAGAGTACTGACATTAATATTCCTCTTCAGAGTAAATCTTGTCATTAAATTATAAAATAATTTTAAAAAAAAATTAAGAAGCAGAGAGGCAGAAATATCAAAGGCTTGCATCCTCTCAATTAACACTGAAAATATTTTTTACGCTTTCGATTACTGGGAATCTGATCCCTAATCAGTGGCTAGATTGACAACGAGCAACAGTGCAATTCAAGTTTCTGACTGACTTTGGTAGGGGGCTGCATTTTAATGCGAAGTGCCAAAAATCAGATGGCTACAAATAACAAGGGAGCTGGAAGAGTTGTAGCATCTTAGCCACCATTCCCCTCCCATCCATCTGCAGCTCTATAATGCTCAGATAGACTGAAGAAAACATCCCTAATACTTTATTTCTCTCACTCAGTCCTCAGAGATGCAAAGTCGACCTATAATTAGAATGAATGGGTGGCACACATTGGCTAGACATGACATTCACATTATTTAAAAACAGTATAAAAATAGATTATATCAAACATTTTGATATTCTGATTTTACAAAACATTTGATGACATCAAGCTCTGGTGACTTGCTATACAGCTAGTGTTTCTCGGTGCCTTGGAAAAGAAGGAATAAATGAAGTGAGAAGAACACTACAAAAATCTAATAGACAAACTGACTAATCTCAGACCCCAAGGTCGTAGCAAAGCAATTCATCTCTTGGCTTTTCAACAGCACAAGACATGATTTATCAATCTGAGACCACACTTATAAACACTATACATCTCAATAATATGTTCTTCGCACTGTGTAACTTTTTAAACAATGATAAATTGCCTGGGCTGGACCAAAGTTATTTTACAAACAGAAATGAAATATTTGCAAATGAAATGGTTCAATAAGGGAGGCGGGGAAGAAATGGGGTGGGGGGGCGAAGACAGAGAGAGAAAAAAAAAAGAAAGGATTATGCCAAATAGCAGCTGAACTTAACTGTAACTGTAATCTATGCTGTAAAATACTTTCAGAATCCACATCCTTTGAAATGCTATCATTTTTGTCCACTAAATGAAAAATACTTCCTAAGTTCAACAACACTAACAAAAACCTACACTGCCAAAGAAATAAAATATTGTAATAAAACAAGGGCTATAAATTAACATCTCTCTCTAATTGCCCACTTGATGACAGACTGCCTTGAAGTCAGTAAGGAATTTGAGCCTAAGTTTCCCTCCCCTTAAAGTGAAATAATATTTTCTCTCTCTTCCAACACAAGCCTAATCTTCACAATTTGAAGCATTCAGGCCAATCATCTACTCACAGTGAGGATGGAGCACAATTTTGTTAAAGTGAGATTCTGTTTGGCCAGCATCTAACACAATCTGTCCTGACTTTGACAAGGCACTGAAGATGTTGCTGTGATGTGAAAACACTCCTGTGTTATCTTCTCATCTGGAGACTGCCAATATTCTTGATGAACTATAGCACTGATCCTGGACTCCACTCAGCCTGGGAAGGGAAGAGGGAAGTGCCCTTCAGGCATGATCTGTTTTTAGGGCCTTGATTGTAAAAATTTGGCCTGTTTCTTGAGAGTACACAGTGGGTACTGAAGAATACAGATGAGATCAAAGAGTATGTACAAGAAATGAGTCTTAAAATTCAACACGCATGATTTCTAGTCCTCTAAATTTCCTGCTCCAGACAACATGGGTCCTGTCAATTTTCAGGTGACAAACTCTCTCAGAGACCTGGCTGTTCCTTCATTCACCTATTATTTAGACAATGCAATACAATAAGACCTCAGTTTGAGGCTGATCTTTATAGTGTAAGAAAATAAAAAAGATCAAAGCTGCATGTGATGTGGCTGCACAAGGAGTTTTTTGGTGAAGTTCTGCTTCAAGGATTATTTAGGTATTTTATTTCAAACAATTGTTATTGACCCAGCATGTATATGCAAAGCATAATTTTCAAAACAAGGAAGATAAATTTGTTGTCACACTTTAATGTTGTTCCACATATTCTTGATAATAAAATTATTTCAGGCTATTTTAAAAAATTGTACATTAACACTGCAACCACAGCTCCTTCTAAAATAAACATTAAGTTCATGTTTCTTCAGGTCCTGCTAATAGCTGCATGAGAGAAGCACTTGAACAAAGAGGAATAAAGAAATGTGTTCAGGCTTAAATATAAGACATCAAAAGGGGGTTTAGCGAGAGACAGAAACAGCTACTTTTACATCTTATGATAATTGCAGTTATAATAATATCCTTACACAAAAGAAGGAACAGTGGCATTTCCAAAGTGAGAATTCAACACCACTTCCAAAACTCTGTTCAAAAAGTAATGACATTCACTTTGAGATTTCTTTTTAAGCTTTTCTGTTCTCCCTTCTGTAATGTAAAAGGTGCTTGCTCCCTGCTTCGCTCATTCCCACTGTCTCTGTTTCAGCTCTCTAGGGTTTCATATTTCTTCGGCATCCCAGTGCCTCAGACCCAGAGTATTTATCCTACTTATAGACCTAAGTCTGAAATTTATTGCACCTGGGCAGGCAGCTGCACCTCCACAGATTCCCACAGCCTCCGAAGCCCTTTCTGCCTCTACAAACAGCTGCTTGGAGCACAAAGGGGACTGGGCAAGGGCACAAGCATCCCCCTTTCCCTGCCTCTGTCCTGCATTCCCAATGGCACATGCCATACTCCAAAAGGTTTTCCTGGTGCCGTACACCACAGAAAGAAATGTAGTCCCTATCTGGGAAACTTAATGTCTAATAGCAGATGCTTCCACCTTCCTATGCATCTCAGTATGTGTTCTAGGGCTCACCTGCACAGAATGCTTTAGGTTGGAAGGGACCTTAAAGATCATCTTGTTTCCAGAGGTAGGGACACTTTCCACTACACCAGGTTGCTCAAAGCCCCATCCCCACTCTCTGCTAGAGCATTCCTTCCATCCCTCTGCTGTGGCATCCCAAACCCGGCATGTCCCTTTGGTACATTCACTGGGGGTTTGCAGCCTGCTGGTTCACATGGGAATGGAGCTAATCATTCACCTCAGTTACTTCAGAAGCTGTCACACACCTGGAAATGCACAACTGTGACTGATTCTCAGGCAAACATTTACTTCGGCAGGTGCAGGGCAGAAGACTTCACTGTGTTCACCTCTTTTGCTGTAAGTAATTTGCATGCATCCTAACCATTGACAAACATTAAGAATTGCACACCTGGAGCTGTTACAAGCTCTAAGTGGTTCAAGCCTGTACTTGCCTCTTCCTTTTTAAAATCAGCTACATCATAGCTACATAGAAGTATAATACAGTAGAATTACAGAATGGTTTGGGTTGGGAGGGACCTTAAAGTTATAGCTCCAAGTACTCTGCCCATGTGCAACCCTTAACATAAAGCTCACAGCAAGAATGAAAGACAGCATTTTAAGTCAAAATTAAAAAAAAAAAAAAAAAGCAGTTGAGTCCTAATAAATGCCTACAACAGCAGGACAATTAGTGGCCCATCTAACATTTGCACTGGATTTAGTGGGAGCTGAGACAGTTGCCACTGAGATTAATCCACACTATTTCCTTGCCCTGTAGCTTTGGGAACAATGGTGGAGCAGGCCTTGGTTCAAAAGGACATCTTTCCAGCAGAGCCATTCACAGGTGGCAACCAGATAAAAAATATGTTCCAAATGTTTCATTTAATTGCTTATTTCAGCTCAAGGAAGTCCAGAATCCCCATTTACAGGTAGTACAGAGGTCTATGTCAGCACAGACAGTAACAATCCATTTGCCCCACGATCACCTGCCACTTACTTAGCAATTTTTAAAATCCCACTCTCTTCTATTCTATAGTATTCTTTTGCATGGAGATTGTAAAAACTGGGCATCTTCTCATCCTCTCAAAGTGCAGCCTCAAGAGGAAGAGTAATGAAGGGAAGCTTTAACAACTTTGTGATAACATTACACATGTAATATTGAGCTGGTTTTTTTCCAGTGCCATCCTGGAATACACTAAACCAGCCAGGTTATGTGGTTTGCCCTCCAGTACTACATCCTCATGACTTCAGCAGCTCTCCAAGGATAACCTGGAGAACAGAGAAGCTCTCCCAAGATGGGAAAAGACAGTCTTCTTCCCTCATATCCTAGCTGCAATTGAAAAAAAAAATCAGAACTGAACCAGCACCACTCCTCCTAGCTGAGACATATCATGCTTCAAGGAGTGCTTAGCTTTTAAAAAAAGAGAGGAACTATGCTTTTCTGTCCTATGCAGCAGAGAGCAAAATGTTCAAAAATAGGCATTCCTGTGACTCAAATCACAAAAAAAACTCTACATATATCGAAATAGCTATAATGATAATTAGCAAGAATTCCAGTTAAAAGAACTCCAGACACACAGAAGTGTATGAAAAGTCCCAAAGGGTGTAGATATCTATGCGTTTAAAAAGATCACACAGTATTGACGGTAACTACATGATAATTTACAAATTATATTGCTTCCAGCTGAATTTGATCACACTACCAAGACTCTGGTTCCTAACCTATCTCCCCAGAATTTCCTGAAGCAGTAGATGTCCTGGACCAGAATCCCTTCACTCCTACGTTTAGTTTCACATTTAAAATCAGTCTGTCATACAACAATTTTTCAAAAGTAAAAAAATTTGTAGGTTGTCTTTTGGTTTTAATGTCTGCCTCTCATGATTTTATAAAGAGCACAGATCCTTGGTAGTTAAATCCTAGATCATCCAGCTTGAGTTCACGTGTGTCTCAGGCCTGGGAATCTTTAGCCAGCTGCTCTCCACTGACACAAATGACTTAGAAGCACAGAAGCCTTCAGGTTTGAAAAGACCTCTAAGACCATCGAGTCCAACCATTAAACCAGCACTGCCAAGTCCACCACTAAACCATGTCCCCAAGTGCCACATCTACACATTTTAAATACATCCAGCTCCTAAAATGGTGTTTTATCAGAACTGAAGATTACCAGTGAAAAACCCATTTGTACATAGGTATCTGTCATAATGATTACTCATAAATATTAATGAAGTATTTTCTACCTGCATTTGTCTCAGATTCCAGTCACATAATTCTCATTCTACATATCCTGATCACATCAAAGAGCCCGCTAACACACAACACATCTCAAAGTCACTGAAACAATGGAAATCTGCCAGTCTTTCTAGCAGCCTCATGTTTTATCATCCGTTTCCTTATAATGATTTTCAGGCCTCTGAAACAGCACCAAGTTTGGTTTAGACTTTGAAGAAACATACAAAAACCTTCTGCATGCTCTCAATCAATGGCTTGGGGTTTTCTTTCCCTATATGTCTCAGATTCATATTATCTGAGTGAACAGTGCTGGGGTCCTGTTGAAACACTAAGTAATTCATACTCAGACAGCTATTTTAGTTTAAAAACCTAAGAAAATTATATTTAATTATTATATATTAATTAATTATATTAATTAATATATTAATTTCTTTATCAGGTAAATAGTTTCTTTTCCTCAAAGAAAACAAGTTTATCTGAAAAGGTATATTTTCTTTAACTTTTAGAAAAGGTTGGTAGTTTTTTATTACTGGCCCCATGTACCAAAACATATCTACCAAAATAGGTGTGACAAATCAAACTCTCCCTAACAGGACAACTTTTCTTTCCATGTTTTACAGGCAGATGATGTGAGAACATTCATCTCTGGTTGGAAACAGGCTCCGACCCATATCCCCTGTTTGGTTTAATTGGATCGGTAGCTGTGTGATGTATATTCAAGATCCTGCATCTCTGAGACATCTAAAACAAGTAGAACTAAGTATTTGATTAATATTTAAACACAGCAAAACTGACAAATATGGCAGCAGATAAGTTTCTTGGGCAAGATTTCCCTGACAGGATACCAGTAACTTCCACTGAAAGGAGCCACTGATAGTTACTCGTATCCTGAGGGGGAGAACTGGAGCCCTGGAGATCTACTTAATTTTCTGCTTTCTGTGCACATAAAAGCAGAATACATAATAAGGTCACAACAGACCAAAAATAGCAAATCTTCAAGCAGTTGCAGTTCAAATAGATACCAGATCTGCTGGAAGGCAAGTAGCTTGACCAGCATACACAACTTCTGAAGATCACTACTTTTATAACATTTTAAATTTCACGACCATTTTTCAAAAGTCAGGCAAAACATTAAATACATACTTTTCAGGGTTTTCCACTTCTTCGGTAACAAAATTGAGGTAAAACCTAGAAAATAGTTATAAAATTTATTATAAGATTTATTCTTATAGTTTTATTCTGCATTTCTTTCACTAAGAATCAAAAAGATGCTTTTAGGTAAGCACAGCTGTTAATTACAGTAGGCTCTGCACACCAAGTCTGGATTAAGGAGAGAGTGATATTTAACCTTCCCTTATCCCCACACTCAGGAAGCAAATTCTTAGAAAAGACAGCAAAGCAGGAAAGACAAAGACAGTAACTATGTAAAGTCAGTGTGTAATTAAGTTATTTTTTTCCTCTGACATACGATGCAGGTTATGGTTTTCCCTAATTCCCTACATACACACACACATGCACCCTTTCAAGCTTTATATTCCATTTGTACTTGTCGCCTTTTACAGTTTCAGGTTATATTGGCAAAAAGACTCATCAGAGTACTCAGCAAGGGCTTCTTAACAATACAAATAACTGAAGCCATAGAAAAACCACTCCTAAAGCAAGAACTTTCACACTAGTTTATTGTATAGAATCTCAAATACAGGCTGCTAGGCCTGCATGCTCTTGCACAACCTCCAGTACAAGTTGCACTCTGATCATATTCCAGCAGCATTCAAGAGACAGCTCTGTATGGGCATTCATAGGAACTGCTCACCAGGCACAGCCCTGCATACAAAGCAACCATAAGCCTCAAGGTCACTGAACACTCTGTTCTACGTTTATTAGCACTAGGTCTGTGCCTGACTGGATCACAATTGTGCCTGGCTCAGAGACAGGCCCAAAGTCAGATCCTGGCTAACTAAACAGAGCAGTCAATACAGCGCCTATGCTGGCCTTCTGCTCTTGTGCAGAAAGACAAAAGGTGGCTGAGCCAGCAGTGCTGCAGTGAATAAACTGGTAACTGATGTGGCAGAAAGTCTGGGAGCTTTGCACCATCTCAAGCCTTGGAGCAGAACTGAGTTAGCAGAACAAGTTAACACTGGCTCATGGCTTTTTAAAATTAGTGATTTTGTCACTGTGCATGAAATTCTTTGTCACCTTATGCAAAAATATCAGTACTTGTTTTCAAACTTTCTGGTGCATAGGGCACAGAAGAAGATTTAGGTTAGACATATGGAGGAAAGTCTTTACAGTGAGGGTGATGGACCACTGGAACTGGTTGCCCAGGGAAGCTGTGGATGCCCCATCCCTGGAAGTGTTCTATCAGTGCACTATCAGTTTCATGGGGCTTTTAGCAACCTGGTCTAGTGGGAAGTATCCCTACCCATGGCAGGGGGCTTGGAAAAAAATGATCTTTAAGGTCCCTTTCAACTCAAAAAATTCTATGATAGCCCAGCATCAGTCCGTTTATTGATGCAAAGACATGTTTCCTTGCATTCTTTTCTCCACTTGTCTTTTTTCACCCAAACATATCCAATAGTTTACACTTGCTCTTGGCAGAGTGAACCCACACACAGAAGAGATACTGCCTTTCTTTTCTTCTTCAAAGCTGTATCATTAAAAGTTAACAGTCTTGTGAGCTATGCATAACATTCGGCCTGCATCCCAGGACACATCACCAACACTAGCAATACTCCTTCATATTCAGTTAATCATATTGATTTAGCCCCATGAAACTGATAGTGCAAGGATATTGACATTCCACTTAATGGTCTGCTCCTCCGTGCTCTGAGGTGAATTTTAGCTGGCGACAAAGAAAAATAGACAGCTGGGAAGAACCACTAGCCAAATTAGGTCTTTTTCCTGCTAATTTATTTTATAAGTGGCAAATAAGAACATTGAAATAAAAGTCAGAAGGTGTAAAGGGGGAAAAAAACCCATAATTTTTATTGTAAGGCTTTGAACCGTTATGTGAAAAATGGGAAAGAAGCAACAGAATACCAGTATTTTTGATGAAGCATTTTGCAGGAAAGAAACACTGAATAATATTAAAGAGCTTTTAAAATTGCTTTCATACAAAAACTTAGGTTAATATTTTAAAAGTGAGAAACCATCACATGTATGGATATGAGAAACAGAAGCAGTTATAGGAGAGAGGGGGAAGAAAGTAGAGATTGTCCACATAATCAATTCCATTTCTTTGAGGCTTCAAAATGCCAGGCTCTTTTCTTACATATCTATCCCAGATAAAGGCTTTGGACTCTCTTGGGTTTCTTCCCCCACTGCCATTTAATATATAAACTTCTGTTCATATTTCAGTGTGCAGATATATAATGCTCCTACAACCAGGGAGTTACAGATGGGCAGAGGACTCCAATGCTCTGCCCATTGTCCCTCCAAATTAAATAAATAAACCTCTTATCTTGCAGCCCTCCCCTTTTGTGCAAGGTAAAGAACTTGGCTGCCTGTGAGGCTATAGAAAGCAAGGGGAAGACCTGCAGACAAACTTATCTCAAAATAAGCCCACTGTGCATTTTAGTCTGCTTTCTTCCCCCAACGCTGCTGCTGCAAAAGCCCTTTGGCACTGCACAATGTGGAGCCCTCATGAGCATGAATAAATTGTAAAGGCAGATTCGAGAAGCGGCAGCACCTTTCAAACCAGGTGCTGTGTACTTTGGAGGGAAAAGAGAGAAAGAACTTGAAAGTTCTGAGCAGGATACCTGAAGGTAGATTCTCATACCTTTGCTCACAATCAATCACACTTTGCTTCTGTGGAAGCCAGTTGCACTTCTTTTAAGTGTGGTCCAAATCTCTCAGAGCAAGAAGTGTAAAAATCTAGAGATTTTTATTCTGTTTTGTGGTCCATACCAAACTCATTGCTTCTATACTTGTCAAATACTGCTTTTACAAAGCAAAGCTAAGGGCCACACAACTTTGTAACAAAATCATAGATTTGTTTTTTTATATAATTACTGACTTCTTCAAAAAAATTAAAGCTTCATTACTCCTTTTATCCTTTTATTAAAATATTTAATGAAAAATAAAGAATATTCCTTTCTTGTCGTGTGATTATTTTGGTGGTCAGTGCATGTTTATATATTGTACACTGAAAAAGGAAAAATCTTTCCTTTGCAGAGCTGCTTGCACAATGACCACTGAGCATATGGAACAGTGGTGATAACTACCCTAGCTGTATGATGTAGCTTAGCAAAAGAGGTAGAATGTGCTACTCATTGCTTCATATAGATAAATGTCTTTGTTAGAGCATATTAGTGTTTGTTTTCAGGACAAATATGTATGTTTCATCCACTTACCAGCCTGAATAGGCATACATTCCTGAATAGAAAGCAAGTGGTAATCCCATAACACTGGCATCATTCCCTGCAAAGGCATTTTTAAAGTGCTGTGTTTCTCCTGCAAAATTAACAAAAACAATGTTGAAAAATAAGCTCTTTGGTCATAACTACTTATAAAAAAATAAATATAACACATCATGGAACATTTAATCACCCAACAGTTCACTGACATCAAATTCTGCCCTTGACCTTAAATTCTGACCCAACTCTTGCAGCCATAATCTGCCAGCAATTGTAAAAGGCTTTGTGGCATCTGTATTCATACAATAGGAGAATTTGACCTATTAGTTTGTTTCAAAGCATTCTGAGCTTGATGACACTCATTGCTCTGTCATTTCCAGCAGTAACTTACATGAGCATGAAAGAGCAGAATGAGCTCAGTAGTTTTTTACGTGGAAAATTTCACTTGTTCAATATTTTAACCAGAAAGAAATTTGCTGGCATTTCATTCAGAAGTAACACTTATAAGATAAATAAAACCCAAAATCTTAAACATTTCTACCATTGAAAAATGAGTTTAGTAGCTCCCTACCATGATAGTCAATACTGTATTAATATTACATCAAGTAAGAATTATCTATATATCTATAAATGCAAATATGCAAGACTTTTGTTAATGCTCTTACTCATTTACAAAGTGCTTTATGGTTTGTAAGATGTACCCACCATATCCCAGATTTCCTGAGAGGCAATGATCCTCCAAGATACGGAGCAGGAAGAAACTTAATTCATTCTGAGTTAAATTAGCAATGAATCAAATCCTCTACCCTTTACTCTATTTTTACTGAGCACTCACTCAAAATTCCCATTGAAGCAGATGCATTTTGGTCAAGGGAGAAACTGTGGCCAGAGGAATGTCCCAGCGGGGAATCAGGGACACTAGTTGAGCTACTTCAGGGCAAAAACCCCCAACCAAACCTGGGCTTGACCTGCTCCAAAGGTCTAGGAAAAGTGAGGTGGATGGGAACAGAAAGAAATTTTGCACATTTCATGTGTCATGCACAACAGGAAACGGCATTGCAAGTGCCAGAACGAAAGTGAAAAATAAGAAAACAAAAATAGTGAATCAGTGGAGTGCTACACAGGAAGACTTTTATTTCAGAGTCTATATTAACCACAAAGAGCTGTCTGTCCCTGAGAAACTGAGCTCACTGCACAGACTAACACTGTGCTCTTCACTTGGGTGGGAGGGTTTGCGAACATCAGAAAAGAGCATCCCCCAGGACATAGCCAAAAACTGTGATAATTTTTGTTAGATAAAATCTGCCACCAATTCGCTCTAGAGTGCTCCTTACTCTGCCCCTCTTTGCTGAATGGCTGCTTGTGCTCTGTGTAGTTGTAAGGAGGGTGAGCTGGGGCTTGTCACCATCTCACACCCGCTGCTTAGAGGGCTGGAATGGAAAAGTCTCTACAGGTAACTGAGCATCTGTCAGTGAAAAGAGGGCCTTTACAAGGGCATGTAGTGACAGGGCAAGGGGGAATGGCTACAAACTGACAGAGGGCATGTATAGATTACCTGTTAGGAAAATTCTTCCCTGTGACAGTGATGAGGTACTAAAACAGATTGTGCAGAGAAGCTGTGGATGCTCTGAAAATGTTCAAGGCTTTGGATGGAGTTTTGAGAAACATGGCCTAGTGGAAGATATCTCTGCCTATGGCAGAGGATTTGAACTAGACGATCTTTAAGGTCCCTTCCAACCCAAACCACCATGTGATTTTGTGATTCTGTGAAATGTGAGCCTCCTCTACCACCAAACACATGTACCATGACTAGAGACTAGGGCAGTTAGAGCAGACATCCTACTCGGACTAGGCATATGCTCCAGGGAGGTGTATGCGCATCTGTCCTTAAATCCCATCCTGCCTCTTTCACAAAGTTCAGGCCAAACACAAATTACAGAGAAGAGCAGGCCATCTGCTCCTTTGAAAAGCGAGTCTGATTGGTATAGTCTCATTGGCATGCTGAAGGAAATACCAGTTCATCCCAGTGCAGTTCCACTTCCAATCAATGACATGACAGTACAGAGCCTCAGTTAAGCAAGCACAGACTAATTAAGAGATTTTGCTGCTATAAGCATTATGTGGTGGAGGCAAGTGGGGAAAGACTGCGGAGGGTAAAGATAAAAGCTCTTTAAAAGCATTTACTTTTCATTTTGTACCTTTAATTAGCTGGATAACTCCAGGGACTATAATTATCAGAATTGCTACAAGCTTCCAAAAGGTAAGGAACATCTGAATGCGGGCACTCCAGCTGACACTTGTGCTATTCAGGACCATCACCAGTGCTGTGAGGAGAAAAAGAAAAGTCAGAAAGAAATAATTGTCACAAAATTCTTTGTCAGCAGAGAGCTCACCCAAACAACAGATCCTGATGCATTAAGGGAAATACACGTGGATAACCTTCTCCAGCTGTTGTCCTCTCACTTCTCCCATTCCTCTTCAAGGCACCACACCAAAGGCTTGAGCTGAGCCCCTATGCCTCACCCACTGCACTGACCATCCATCTGTCCCTTCTCTGCTAACATCCTTCACACAAAATTACAGCTTCATTGACCCAGAATTGTCAGCTGCTGGTAGACAACTGGCTGGCAGGACCCTACTTCGGATGAAAGAAATTAATTGCCCAACCCTTGTCACTCCAGATTTCTTTGTCTGCTTTGAGTAGAGATTTGTATTTTTCATAAAACAATAACAAATAATAACCATATTACACCTTCTCACCCTTGTTTAGGCCATGCATAAATTTGTAACTGCTTTACCTCTGGTCTTCTTTTCCATGTTCTCCCCCCTCTTTGCTGTACCACCAGAGATGCAGGAGGGCCAGAGTGCAAGTACTGTGCCCCACCCTTACTAGGAATCAGTGAAGAAACAGATACCTTTTACTTCTTGAAAACAAAGCCCGGTCTGCAACTCACCAACATGTGGAGAGATCAGTGAGAAAGGTTTTTATGTCCTGCCTGGTCAGCTTCTGGGTCAGTGACAGCATCTTCTAGCATTTCCTACAGCATTGACTGACAGGAGGAGGGCAAGTCTTGTCATTTTAGTGCTACTTATTCTAGTTTACTTAAACAGAATCAATAAAGAAGTTTAGATATTAAAAAAAAAAAAATAAAATTTCCCTAAAGAATGGAAAATAGGAGCCATTTTACTAGATAAAAAATCTCTTTCCCCTGCTGCTTCAGGGAAACGTGGTCAAGCATGTTCCTCTCTTTCTTGCCATCATATGGAGCTAATGAAGTAGCTCCTCATCTTAACTGTCCTGTAATCCAAGCTCTCTCAAGAGCATCAGTTTGTGTAAATCATCAGCCACATCACATATCTCAAGACACATAAAAGCACAATTTGCCTCTTTGTAGGAGCTAGCATTGTAAATCTGGCATGGCACAGGCTTTCTGGGAAAAAACCCCACTGATTTATCTCAAGTCTTTTATATAGTTTCTCTTCACTAGCAAGGTTAAAAAATATTTTAACATCTTCTGATTTCAATTGAAAGTAGTTTGAGTTTAATGGAACACGGAGAAAATTCAAAGTAATCTGGATCCCAATGTATTTTTTATACATTTTTAATAAAATAAAAACTCCAGGGGGAAAAAAAAAGTATTTTTCTATAATTTTTATTTGAGAGAGAGACAGTCCCACTCTCAAATGAGCAATTTACAAGTCAATATATACTCAATACATCACCTAACACAATTTCTTCACCAGAAAAGGATCTTAAAGATCAAAATCTTTACCTAGTTCTGTATCTCACTGTATTTCAAAGCTGAAGTGTTCTTTTCAAAGTCACAAAGAAATCACTTGGACTTCTGCAAAGTTTCACTTGAGACCTAAATACTTTTTTTTGCTTTTTTACTTCCTTGTATACCTATATTTGGCAGGCAACAGAAAATCCCAGGGCCCTGATTCATTACTCTATTGTTCCAATATTACACTGATATATCTCAACTCATTTAAATTTTGAAAGATCCCTTTAGGTTGCTGATAAATATTAGTGCTGTTTGAGTTTCCCCTTCTTTTCCTGGGGCTTGATTACCAGCAAGACTAACAACTGTCATTTAAGCAAAATATATTTTAAATATTCATTTGACCAAAAGTGTTCAAGTTATAAAAATATCTAGTGCCATAGTCAAGCACTGGCTTATTTTAATTTTCCTAGAAAGCTCAGGATATCACACTTTTCTTCTGTAGAAAGTGAAGTCCAGGCATGGACCAGAGCACAAGAAAATGTCAAGGAGGAGTTTTTGTGCAAGAGTATCTGCAATTTGATATCCAGCTTACTCAGAGTTCAATTGACTGCAGCAATCAGCCTGTCAGCTTACACCGGTCAGAGTGGGTAACATGAGCCGAGAGAGCTCCTCCAGGTTTTCTAATGCCTTGGTTTCACCTTCCTGATACACATAAGAGAATGGCACTGGATGGTATGGCCTCAGACACTTCAGGAATGGGTCAGCCACAACCTCTCTGGTAAACCTGTGCCAGTGTCTTACCACCCACATCATAAAAATTTCTTCCATATATCTGATCTAAACCAGCCCTTTTCCGGTATGAAGCCATTTCCCCTCATCCTATTGTCATGGTTTAAGTCCAAATGGAAATTAAACCCAGCAGCTGCTTGCTCAACTCTCCCTTTTCTCCCCCCACCCACCACTGGAATGGGGAGGAGAATCAAAGTAAAACTTCTGGGTTGAGATAAGAACAGTTTAATAATTGGAAACAAAGTAAAATACAGAAATAATGGTCAATGATGATAATAATAATGATAACAAAAAGGAAAAAAAGCAAGTGATGCACAATACAATTGCTCACCACCCACTGAACAGAGCCAGACCCCGCATTCCCGGAACCCAGATCAGATGCCCTTCCATTTAAATCCTCTCAGTTTAGGTACTGGGCATGATGTTCTGTGATGCGGAATACCCCTTTGCTCAGTTCGGATCACCTGTCCCGGCTATGCTCCCTCCCAGTTTCTTTTGTGAACCTCCTCACTGGCAGAGCATGAGACAGGGAACAGATGTCCTTGACTATGGATAAACTGGACTTAGCAAAACCACAAAACATCAGTGTGTTACCAACATCATTCTCATTCCAAATGCAAAACACAGCCCTGTAACAGCTACTGAGAAGAAATTAACTCTAACCCGGCTGAAACCTATCACTGCTTGCCCTTGTAAAAAGTCCTTTGATACAAATGTCCTTTGATGGTTCTTCATAAGAGCAAGTGCAGAGTTGGAGGACTGCACTAGCAGTAATTCAGGTTGCAAAGCTGAGACTTAAGTGCTTACAAGTGCTTAGAAGACTTGAGACCAGTTTTTTATTTTTTTAAATTTTATTTTATTGTACTTATTAGGCTATAAGAGTTACAGTCTTGTTTATAATATAGTATATTACATAATATAAATACATTATTGCTTATTCTATATTCTATAATAATTATATTCTATAATAATAGCAGTAGTATTTTATAATAAAATATTTAGTCTTAACAGTTCTATGTGCATGGCACTTGTCTAGCAATGTGGGGCTTGCACTAGCACTAGCACCATATACCAGCACCATAGTACTGGCTGTGTTAGCAACTGGGTAGTGAAAGGCAATGGGGAAGTGGAGTCGTGAAGAAAGCTGCTAAAAAGCAAGAAAAGATGATGACAGCTCTGCCAGGCTTCAGGAAGGACATTGTATTCTGGTACTATGGCCATTAGTCAACATCTCTCTTCAGAATAGGGCCTACTGGAGATATTTAGAGAAACTGATTGCAGACATTTTGATAAGGGATCACAGCAAATATCAGAAGGAGCAGCAATTTCTCAGAAAAACAGCAGTGAAAGGAGGACTCAGGCCTAACTTTTCTAACTAAAAGTCAGGCATTAAGTGTGGCTGCATCCTTAATGAAGAGACAGTTATCGCCAGAGGATGAATAACAATACCTCTGCGAGATGCCTATCCCAGATGAGATAGTTTAACCTCAGGAAGTTCCTCTTCCTTCTTTCTCCATTGACTGTATGGGGAGCACAGAAGATTACCTAAACTAAATACCTCACTAAAAACAAGATGAATCCTAACCAAGAGGAGTGTGGAGGGAGAACAAAATGGGGTTCATGAACAATCAAACACAATGGAAACATCAAGCATGTTTTTCACAATCTCCTTCCTTCCCACAGACACAGCTATAGGTGCATAACAAAATCTAATGGGAGAAGTGCCAGTGAGCAATATATCCTGGCCTACTTTTCAAAATATATGTACCATTGCCTCAGCAGGAGACTGAGAAAACTGCTCTCCCAAAACTTGTCAGACTTTTAGGGTCAAGGCATTCAAAAAATGCAAAAAAATACCCCCAATTTGCAGACCCTAATAAGCCAATTTAAAGTCACAGGAAGCACAAAAGCACCTATCAGAGCATATTTGCAAGAGCATATCAGAGCATATCCCTGTAAGCCAAGAGATGTTTTAATGTAAACTGCTTGTCTGAAGATTGTCAGCAGTAGAGAGTGGCATCTGCAACATCTGCCATGATGAGGGAAAAAAAGGCATCTATTTATCGACTCACATAGACACCAATAAAGCTTGGGGCTGGAGCATTTGCCAGCAAGCACTGATAGACCTGTACAGCTGACAGGTCAGTTTTCAAGCATAACTTTATCTCTAACAGCCAAAGTTTGGGGTATTTCAGGTTTTTGGCAGACTTCCCAAAAAAGAGGGGGAAATTATATGTTATTGCAGTGTAAAATGACCAAAATACACATGAATTAGTATAAAAACTCATGTGAGTTGGTAAGCGGTTTTCAGTCTCAGTTTTTAATGGCTGAAACCTGTTTATCTGCTTTCTGATACAGAGGCCATGTGAAAAGTTTGGAACAGGCTCAGTTCCTATTCGGAGTACATATTGACAGAAGAAATCGACACCTTTGCACAGCTCAATTTATCTCTTCCTGTTACCATTATATTTGAGTTTACCATTAGGAAAAGAATTAATAGATACAAATAAAGCAATATATGAATATAAGGCCTTTTTTGCAATGTTAGGCACGGTGAAAGAATGTTTCCTCATGGCAAGAAACAATAAATATGGAGGAGTCTATCAATTTTAACTTCAAGAGAAAAATGAGTCTTAAACTCTTTCTCCTAAAAAGTCTACCTTCAGCATCAGAACAAAGGTGGACAACATCCCTTTGCTTTGTGTTCTGGAGTTATTTTGTCCTGCTGGAACAAATTGGGGAGTTAGAAGGGCTAGTCTCCTGCTTGCATTTTCTTCAGTTGTCCTTCCCTGTGCTGGAGCACATCCAGCTTCTCTCTCCTCTACATGGCAAATTAATTTCATAAAATTGTAGTAATTAGATTTCCTGTCTCTGGAAGTGTTCAAGACCAGGCTGGATCGGGCTTTGAGCAACCTGATCTAGTGGAAAATATCCCTGCTCATGACAGGGTGATGTTTAACACCCTTTCCAATCTAAACCATTCTATGAGTCTATGAAATGTATAGTGTAATAAGAATCTTTGAGATGTCTGCTCTTCTTTCACGTACAGTTAAATTAAACAAGTTGAGAAAAAGTTTATTGCAGACTGACAAATTCAGGTCTGCATAGCCAGTATTTGACCTAGGTTTTTCTCCTCGTGAAGATTTGCTTAAGAAACACCAAGTGAATGTAAGTGATTTCTAAGTTTGAAAAGAACAGGAAGGTTTTGCTTCAGAGGTTCAGAAAGCTGTGGCATTTGAAAAGAAACACCATACAAGCATCCTTCTGTCTAGTGAGACATTGAAATATTTGGACATTTTGGTTGGTTGGTCGTGTTAAAAAAAGAAAAACTACAATAATGGCAACTAAAAATGAAAGCAGCATATTGTAGAACAGAAAATTTGCTTTTACAGATTGTTCAAGATCGCTTTGAACAGGTGATTTTGAGGGGAATTTTGTGCCCAGCATATGTCTTTTTTCTATAAATAATAAAGGAAGAACAAGGGATTTTTTAAAGGTCACCATATCCAGTAGCTGCATTTTAACTCTGCTCTTATCTACATCTCCTCTGCACCATCATTCCTTTTTCACTGCAGAGGCACAGAGGGGAAATGGTGGGGAGCAGAATGGCTGTAGCCCCTCTACAAGAAATATTTTTTAGCAGCTAGTAGAGAAGCAATAGTATTTGTCACTCCCGAATACAATCCTGGTTGCATCCATCTCAGTCAACCTTTTAATAATAGGCTTAAGATGCATCAATGGAGATTCAGGTGGGAAAGTTGTATTGTGACAAGGATAGAAAAACCTGAGCTATAACACTAGTGAGAGTTTTAAAACTCCCACGCTGCAAATTTTAAGACCGGTTTAGACAAACATCTGTAAGAAATTGTATAGATAACACTGACTGTGTTTGGGATCAGAGGGGATCACCTGAAGAATTTTCAAAATTTGTCCTTCTCCTTTCTAGTACAATGAGAAATGACAAGATAAAACAATGTAACAAAGTCTCAGCCAAGGACAGAGTCCAATGGTGCATCCCACTGCCTTCCCCTGTGCAATAAAGACATATACACAACCAGTGCTCTCTCATCAGGCAAGGAAGGAAAAGGGACCAGGCATGGGTAAGAAAAAAGTTATGTCATTTGACTTTCTGACTAACTTAAAATTTGAAGTGGAAGCAAATACTACTTTTTGCACCATTATTTTGGATTTTAAGATCTTCAGGACTCCAAAGTGTCTGTTCAGCTCACCACCTTAATCTTACCTATCACTCTGCCTACATGCACAATACCAAACATTCATAACAATTACCACCACAGCAGCTAATTCTTATACAATGATAACAGTCAGACACTGTGGGAACCCTGAGCTTAAGAGCAGCAGAAGTTCTAAGAACTACTACAAATTAAATTCTACTGTAGAGCATACTGCAGAGAATAAAGCCTCAGTCTGACATATGACTGTTTTTCTCGGTGTTGTGCCATTCACCACTACAGGTTTTCTGCAAGAACCCCTTCTTTCAGTGAAATGCCAGTTCATCCTAATTGTACTGTACAGACCCACTCTCTACAGGAGCATCTGCTGAGACCTCCCCTTTCCCTTTAGGCTGTGATTATTTCAGCCTAACTCCACCTCCCCTGCAACGCTACTTGTTTCTTCAATTATTTTGCCAAGCTCTGCCTTATCACGCAGATTTTCACTTAAATTAAAAGTAATAAAAACGTATTTCAAATTGTTCACCTATTGTGCTTGAATCACATGCAATTAACAAAACGCTTTGATGGAGTCCTCACTTAACATTCCTTCTGTCTCAGTGACCTTAGCGTTAGTGAACATCTGTTTCACTCTTATCTTGCACTGAAATGTTTTAGACAGATGTCGCTGTAAAAAGGCACTGACCTCAAAGTTCAAACCCCTAATTCAATTATTCGTATGAAACCTACAGTTTGTGCATAATTAAGTTAGAAAGGAATGCAGTCACATACTGATTTTTTAACACTCCCAGCAGAAAGGAAGTCTTATCAAGAGAGCTCCCACAAAAAGCCACAGTAACCTGGAGACTGGAAATTTCAATGTCAATTGAACTCCTTGCCCCGAAGAAAGAAAAAGTCATCTGAACCTATTATTGTGCAAAACTGAAGGGGTCTCCTGTGGACCTTTGATCATTTTGCATGTCTTAATTCCTTTTTCCAGTCTTTTTGTTTCTGATATGTGCACTGAGCAAATTGAAAGGAACAATCTGTTACTAATTACTCAGGTCTACTCCGCACTACCTCCCAGCACAGATGAATCCCAATGTGTGCCCACAAGGAGCATCCTCATCAGTGACCGGCAGACCTGGAAACAAGCTTGTAATGCTACAAGCTTCAGAGTCCAATTCTCATCACCTTTTGTGCCTTCTGATTTCATGCACCCTCCACACCACCCCAGGTACACTATAAAGCCTCTGCTCTCAGGGTAGTGTCCTTCTTTGCACTGGAAATACTGGCTTTCTGTACCCCAAATGATCCCTTTTACACTAACTACGAAGTTAGCAAGTGTAGGACAACAAGCCAGCAACAACTGTGCACCAAGCTGTATGTTCTGCTCCCAAAATTTGGTTCCTGCTTCCTGAACCACAAGTGCCTCAATAAGGATTACTGCCAGGATGGAAAGAGTGGGACTGGGGAAGATGACCTCATGTTGCCTGTCAGCACTCAAGAGAACTACATTTCTTCATGACATCATACTTGGCATTCAACTGCCTCCTAAAACCAAGGTAGAGCAAAGCACTTAAAAGCAGGTAATCATTCTTCCATATCTCTGGCACTGCCTCGCCGTCTCTTAGGGACTGAAATTGCTTCTACAAAAATAATGAAAGTTTGGCTATTCATTCAAGTGGCAACAGAATCAGCCTTGGCAATAGATTTTCCCTGCCATTGATAAAGTCTGCTGTTCTTTTTGCTCCTGCGTTTGTTCACAAACACACACACCCAGGCAAAATGTCACACAGGTGCCCCTGGCATTGGATGCACAGTAATTAATGATTTACATCAAACAACTACCTGCTCAGTGTGCTATTTTTTTTTTCAATTTATGTAATCTTTACCCTTCCCTGAAACCTAAAATTGGATACTTACTGATGCCGACAGCTGTAATAAGTTTAATTGCGAGTTCTGGGATTTCACACTGCATGAAGAAAGGTTCTAAGATGTAGCGTCCAAATGCCAATGATATCACTGCTGTGGCAGCGGGGCTAGAGCGAAAAAAAAGCAAAGTCACAAAATTAATCTGCAGTAGTACACAGTTATTATTTTTATGGGATCATGCTGTAATTTTGCTATCAGAGAACCGTGAACCTTAATTTTGGTGCTTTCTTGTAGCTTTGCAGACACGTACCATAGTTTCTGAATGTAGCACTACTCAGTGATTCTGATCTTGACAGCAACACTTCATACCAGGGTGGCTCTCACAACTTCCGTATTGCAAAGCAGTCATAATCAAAAGGAAAAGTATCAATAGAAATCTTCATTCACTCACTTGAAGTGAACATAGCCAGAATCAGATTACATGAGCAAAACCCTGCACAAAAGTCAGTGAATTGTAGTGGTCAGATATATCTCACCCCTCAGAGACCTCAGCAAATTAATTTCATTCAAGTTGAGAATTCTGGTTTACTAAAATAAGTATCCAAAACCTACCCAGGTCTTTTATTAAATTCTGAGACATTCCAAATAGGATTTTCTAAAATACAAACATAATTAGTTCCTTTTATTGACTAACAATTTCCTAGCACTGCAAGTGAGAGCAAAAATCCCTGTAGTATGCCATAGAATACCATAAAACAAAAGAATATGAAGAAAGACATAATGTTTCTTTATTTGGTCAGTTAGTGCTTTCCATAGTAAGAGTTAAGTTCTCCAACAGCCCACAAAGTTGTTGCATTTACAAATTTAAAATGGTCATAATATTCACACAGCCTTTCTCTTTGAGAGAAGCTAATTGTTTCACAGAAGCCTTAGCACTGACACATTAGCAGCAAATTAGCCTGTGCCTGTATATTACTGTTCATGTTCCATTTGGGAGGACATTTTGGCCCTTTTTAGGACAGCTGGTGGCATCTATGGTTTATCACACACACACACAATAGGACAAAAGGGCACATGATTCTCAAAGGATTTCTGAGTTGAGCAAGAATCCAAGCAAAATTCTTGTGAAAAAATCTACACCACCTCACTTCACAGAATTTTGATAAAAATTCTATGGAACAGAGTAAAAATTCTGCAGAGACGTTGTTGTTCTCCATCAAACAATAAAAGAATTTTCCACAACAGAGTTGCACCCTGGAAACAAAACCCACTTTCTTTGTGTTACGACTTAACCCAGCAGTCACACACTGTGTTGGACCAAGCTGCAGAGCAGCACAGAACAGAACAATCTTCCTCAGCAAGTTTCTGCATAGACAAAAAAGGGCTGCTGCGTGTGCATCTCCCATGCATGGGGATGTTCCTCTCACTGGCCAGCAAATGGCTTTGCAAATTTTGTCTGGATTTTCACAGACATTTACTGACTTTACCTCAGTGCAATATTTCTAATTCATATCAGAGGATCACCAGGGTTCTGGTTTTTAAGTACTGCATGTAGCCTGCCATAAGTAGTTTTGGAGTGCCCTAGATAAGATGAAAGATCAGATCTTTAGAGCTGTCCCAGACTTTTTCCTCAGTCCCAGCTCCTTCCCCCAGAACTTGGATTTTGCCCTCCCATTTCAAAGAAAAGCCTTTTTAAAGAAGCAGTCACTGCTATCCTCACCATTATGTTTCTAAAAACATAGCTCCTAAATTATACCTCTAATAAATAGCTCTGCCTCTGACATTCCTATGTCTCGGGGGAGATGTTGCTGGCAGTGCAATCAGTGGAGGTAGAAGTTCAAAGAATGGAGCAGTATTAAAAAAATACACAGATGGGGTGTTTAGGGACACAGTTTAGTGGTGGACTCCGCAGTGCTGAGTTAATGGTCTTTTCTAACCTTACTGATTCTATGCTTTTCTTTTGGCTACAGTACTACAGGCAGGCTGGCCAGCCTCAATAGCTGTGTGTTCAGGAGCAAGTAGAAAGTGCATGACCAGCTTTCACTGAAGGGCAAGGATACAAGAAGACACCAGATGAGGAGCAGGTCAGTGGCCCAGCGCATACCACAGGTGAGTCAGGCAGCTGGCAGCACAGTCTCACCCAGCCTTTATTTAGCAACCACCACAGTGAAGCTCTACAGACAATGCATTCACACTGTTGTCTTCACGTGTTTGAAAAGTAGTTGTTGGGGTTTTTTTTAAGTATATAGATACATATAAAATACACGCAACCTGGCTTTTGGAGAGAAAAAGGTTCACAGTTGCACTGGGTGAGAAGCAGTGCAGTGTAGGGCAGAACTAATCAGTATGTGGGCAGAGTTGTTAAGTGTGTCCTCCACTGTCAAGTAGTGGCTTTATAGAGATACATGAGGGCAGGAAATGTCTGTCTTGGTTGTGACTGCTCCACCAACCTATGAGTGTGATAATCCTGCAATTGTTCAGAAGAAAAACCAGCCTAGCTGAGACGTATGTGTGCAACTTCATCTGCTGAAAACAAAAAATAAACATATGTGAGGTCTCAAGTTTTTTGATAGCAGCAGTCAATTAGTTTCCTGATGCAGGAGTCAGATATAAAACTCTACAGAGTTTCAGCATTGCTGATCCGATCATCGCAAGTTACAGCATGTACCCTTCCTGGCTGCCTCTCAGATTCAGTGATTAAAGAATCCACTGATGTTCTCTCCCATGCCAGATGATTATTTTCTGGGTGTGGGGCAGATCATGATGCCTAAGAGCATTTTCACAACGCTCCCGGGACACTGTCATACGTAAAAAAAATAATTATTTTGTGAGGAGAGGAATTTATGATGCTTGGTTTCTTGTAGGTGTTTGTGCCTAGGTTAATAAGTTGTCTCTGCCTAACAAGCTGCAGATTAAGAGAGGGATTTCTAATACTCTTCCCTTTTGTTCCCATTTCACATTCTCTGATGTGAAATGATATAGCAGTTCACAGCACTGTGAAAATATAGGTCTCATTCCACTGCCTGCTATTCCTTTTTGGCAAAAGGTTCACACAGTTCAGACATCTGCCCTCTCATCACATTTGATGGAAATTATGCAGTTAATTCAAAGGTTATATTTGGGTGGAGAGGCTGTGTTGGACCATCTGACATACAAAATTATTTCCTCTGGAAACAACGTAAGGATTTATAGATTCTTAATGACTCAGCACCATCAGCACTTTTAAACTCAACGGTCTATGCTAGAACTTGTCAATGTTATGTAAACATAGTCATGATTTGAAATGAGGCTTGTGCCTCATTTGTGACTAATCTGCTGACTGCAGAACAGAGAGGAAAGAAGTGCTAACTAGCCTGAGGCGGGGATGGAGCACTCCTAAAGTCATTTTGTAGAAGTGAGTTGCCCTGTTCTACATGTATCAAGATCTCCAACCTCAGCAATACCATAAAAATAAAAAGAGAGGCTACACGTGAGTTTGATACATTGATCCATTTACATTATGAAAGTTTATTTTACATGATTCAACAGCTTCATATCGTAATTCTTCTGCACAATGTCAAAGCCTGCATGAGTCACAGGCTTACACATCAAGGCAATATATTGGACATTTTAGATATGTGAAGACAATGTTTCTTTATTTGGTCAGTTAGTGTTTTTCATCCTAAGAGTCAAGTTCTCCAACACCCCACAAAAGTAAAAATCAGGGCCCAATCTGACATATAAAGCATACCTGGTGCCCCCAACTCTGAAAACTACTGGACAATAGTTTCACCAGGAGTTATTCCTGTATCCAGAGACAATACCAATTGCTCCAGAAGGTAGTGCCAAGACTGAGAAAAGGTGACTTCCTTCCTTCACTGTACTGTATCTAGGTATGGCTAACAACATTATTAGTGACATCAATGGACATAGTAAGCTTAGCAAAATTAAGGCAAGTAATTGAATTTTTGTGGGAGGGAGTTTTCTTATTTCCCCCATATATGCACATGAGTCTTCTTCAACATTTCAAAGCTGATGAGCAAAATAGCATTTTTAAACTCTCTGAAGCAATCCTAGTAAAAGAACACAGTTAATTGACCAAAATATATTTGATTTTTTTTGCCCAACATATATCAGAGATTTTTCTTTATGACTGAGAAGTGCATTGCCATCAGGAAAGAAACGGGAGTCATGACACACGTACCGAATGATGAGTAGTTCAACCCAGACCCTCACAAATGCAGGTAACGGGCCAAAGGCCTCCAGGATATAGGTGTAGTGACCACCAGATTTCTTAATGCATGTTCCTAGTTCAGCATAGCAGAGGGCACCTGTGAGAATTCAACAGTGGCAACATCAGAGATATCCAGAAATACCTATCAAAACATTTATAGCCTAAATGAAAGAGCTGCCATGGTATCGCGACTACTTTTTATATATTTTAAATTTTTTCCAGTGAATTTTGTAAGTTTAAATTCATTCAGCTAGACATGCAGTTACCCAAACTGTGCATTTATCCAGTTATATCTAAAGCCACTGGACAAGCTATTTGCAATGTGTTGTTACTCCTCTGCATCTTGTGAAGAGGGACAACAAAATGGGGTGTCACATAGCCACCCTACTTCCCAGGCAGCCAGACTGCACCACTAAATGAAAGATTTCCGACACATTTGCTTGTTATCAAAGGCTGATCAGCTCCTTTCAGCCTTAGAGATCCCTGGCTCAAACTCTGAAGGTCTGAAAACTGTATTACCTCTCCTCAGCCATGGCCAAAAGCAACCAAATGGCCAAAATTTGCAAGCAGGATCTGCAGAATAAGAATTTTCCTCAACAGTACTCCTAACATCTTACATACAAAACTCAGAGGATGGCTTAGTCACAGCTTTTCAACACTGGTGGAGTGTTTTTGTGTACTACAAATGCAGTGAAAAGTCAGGAACCATCAGCCAGTTACAAAGCCGGGGATTCACAGCTCCAAAGGTGGACCACATCAACAGTGTTCCACAACCAATAAACATAGGCAGCCCTCTTGGAAGACTCTGAGAAGCTAGAAATAAACAGTAATAAAGTTTGTTAGCACTGCATCACATAGAGTTAAGATCAGCAACATACATGGACTCATTTCAGCTCTCTTCCCTGCACGCCTTTACGCCACAACACTTTTAGATAAAAACTACAGTTGTCAAAACTACATCACATGTACAAGCCCATTGAAGCTATACCACATGATGACAAGTTCTCCAGCCTTGTTCATTTGTTTTTTGTGTCTTTGCAAAAATGTGGCAACTTTTATCTGCTATTCCTTAGCTTACCTGAAGATGTGTTTAAAGGAATCCTTACAGCCACATTTTAAAAAGCTGTTTCTGCATTTTCTTTTGCCAGCCTCTTCTGTTGAGGTTTAGGATAAAATGAAATTGTGTTTTAATGTATGTTATAAACACAGCCTCAGCAAGACCTTACGTGACCTCTATGTGTGATTTTACTATAATTGAGTCATGCAGGGAGCTGAAATACAAAATATTAAAAAGAAAAGCAACAACAACCAAAAAACAAACAAACTGTAGCAGGTCCATTCTGAGAACAAGATACTATCTTTTACTGTGCCAAATTACATAGTTCTTCATATCTAGAGGTTTGGAAAACGACCTAAAAAATCTGTCCAATAAAAGAGGTTTTTTTGGGGTTTTTTGGTTGGTTGGTTTTTGGGGGGGGTTGGTTTTGTTTTTGTTTTTTTACAGACTTTACTTCACAGACAGAAGATTACTACTACTAAAGTTACAGCCATAAATGCAGTGCTTAAGCAAATTCTGGGTTAAGTAACTCAAAAGACCAAGGTCTTTTGACATGGTTGCAAATAGCATCTGAAGTTTTTCTTGATAGGGGAATTTTGTTGCAGGCAGAACTTCCACATTTGTACAAGAGATTATGCTGTACATTGTACCTATACATTTACCATTTGACCCAAATGGTCCTAATTTACTCGGACTGTTTGTTTGGTCTGGGTGGGTTTAGCCTGTAAAGAGTATTTCTTTTAAGCTCAGAGCCAATTTATGGAAGGTGGCATTTGCATGTTCCACCTATTAAGTAGACACGTAGTCCCTCTTTGTCCTCTTCACCTCCTGCCAGTAAGTAAGTAGTTTCCCTTTCAAATAAAGCCAATATTCATGTCAGTTCCTCAGTTTCCTTAAGATCAACTCATTAATTAGGTCAATGAACCTTCTGTCCCACAGAGGCCAGGGTGGGGTTTTCCACTCTGAATGAGGGTTTTGTGTACAGAACAACTTAACTGGACTCCTTCAGAATTCAACACTTCAAGAATACAAAGAATTAGCAAAAACTCCCACAATAAGCAGGCCAGCGATAAAACTCCCAGGGCAAATTTTCTTCCATCACACTGTTTTTTGTAGCCCAGTCTTTCAAAGCAATACCATGAGTGAAGAAGGAAGAAAAGAGCTGGGAAGAGGGGTTATTAGTAGTATTGTTTTGCTCCCCTTCATGCCAATACAGCTTACATACAGCGGGAATTATTCCACTCAGACCTTGCTCTAGCCTCTAGGGAACTAAGTTGAGCTGTCTAAACATTTCAGTGGTGTTCAAGCAGTATGCTTGTCCAGCTGCCGGGGGCTTTACAAGCAAACTAAAAATACGTCTTACAGACAGGAGAAAAATATACATACAGCACATTCTATAGGGAAAAATGCTCATTTGGTTTTCCTGTTCCTTTAGGGACCCATTAAAAAAATTTATGCTTCCAGCTTTCATCAGCTGATGCCGGGAGCAGGGGGACAGGGATTGCAAAACTTTGCACCCTCCACAAACCCATCCTGCAGCACAGACCTTCTGTAGTCCCATTGGTGCTCAAGTTCTGCACTCTGACTTCCTATCCAATAGTAAAATCAGAGAAATAATCACAATAATTCACCGGCTGCCCCTCTAGACTAATTAGAGACTTTTCAGGGACTTACCAAAAAGTGAGAGGATACCACACACTGTCCAGACAGTCAAGGACATGCCCACGCTGCCTGTGTTCTTCAGGATGCCTTTGGGAGAGATGAAGATGCCGGCTCCAATGATAGTGCCAATTATGATGGATATCCCCCTCAAAAGCGTCACTTTCTTCTTCAGCACAACTTTTGCCTCCTGGGCTGGCTGCCCGCTGTCCATAGGGGACAACTTGCCATTAGCTTGTCCCTGCAAGTAGCTTCCATTAGAGACTCTGGGCACAGCAGCTTTCCTAAACATGCTGCAGTGCCACCAGCACACTGCTGGCAAGCACAGGCAGAAAAGTTTTCAGCAGAAACTCAAGGGGTTTTTTTCCCCTCTCTATGTAGCCAACTACTTTGTCTCTTCCTCTGTTTTCTCTTATCTTTCCAGCTGCTCCTACACACAGGTAACAAGCTCCTAAAGAGTATGTGAGCCCTTCCTGCGATTCAAGCCCAGCTCAGGAACACCTGCGTTTTCACACTGTGAGCTGGTACTGCCCTATCATTGGAAACCAGCTCAGCTTCCGCATGGACTTGTATTTAAGCTCTTGTCATACCAAGTTACTCTAGCTGAATGATGATGCAAATTCTCCAGGTTTGCATCAGCCATTTGAGAAACTGCTGGCATTACTCAGCATTTCTCTTTTTTTGTTGTTGTTTTTCTTTTCCCCTTTTTTTTTTTCCTTTTGAAACCGTAGGGGCATGTTGTGCAACTGACCTGAGGGTGGTGAGAAGAACAAAGCACTCGCAAGCAGCTCGAGTTAAACCTCGCCAATCAATGCAAGCATATCACCCTCGACACCCCGAGACACATTCCCATTTTTTTTTAAAGCAACTCAGAGCCAGAATCAAAAGCCTGCCTAAACACAAAGCTCGTCAGAGCACAAGGGGAAAAGAAATCAAACAGGATACGTCATCCCTGGGTCTAATCCAATTTCATTCTCGAAAAACTCCCAACAAAAGTTAAGTTGCGGGGGCTGAACTTCTAGTGTCACAGTTGATCAGCCTCTCCTACGTCCATGTTACTTATTCGGAAATCTCTGTTGGGACCAGGACCTACCGTAAAGTATCCATACAGCCCCAGTGTTACCCCGAGTTACTTAGCAACACCCCCCAGTCAGCCTAACGAGCACACAGGGATTATTTCCACAGAACAGGCATTTTCATAGGCGCAGCTAGTTTCCGGGGTGTCAGGAAACAGCACCGGAACACCACTTCTTTGTTAAAATACACTGCAAAGGTTTACAGCCACCTCGCATGTGTGACCAGGCAGGAGCAGGGCAACACCCTAGAGCACAGGATCTCCAACAGCTCAGGAATCAGAATGGGATTTTTTTGTTATCTAAGAGCTCCCTGACCAGATAAACAGGTAATCAGATGCATAAATACCTTTGCTTCACCCGATCATTCAAATTCAAACTGAGCAATTAAAGTGTTAAAAAGAGGTGCATTCTCCTAAAACAGAGCAAAACCCCATAGCTTTCAAGCACTTTTGACCTTATCAAGGGACAGCCTGTATAATATATGCCAGAGGGGAAAAAGTCTTCGTGATATAACTATTGCAGCTGCTAATAGCTTCAGATTAGATCAGTATAGTGAGAGGTTATTGCTACAGTTACTGCTCTTACAGGTGTTGTTTAATTAGTACCTAGGTTCAGGGGTAAAAATAAGATCAGTTAAACCATTCTATGCTTCAAAAAGCAAGCACTGAGGTCAGAGCACAACTGTGCTTTCAAATGTATGTGAGAAAGAAGAAATCCTGGAGTACCAACATGCTGCAGCAGTAAAACTTCAGTGTTTTTAAAGCCTCATATTTTCAGTTATAACTCACCTGTAATAGTTGGCACTGAGATAAAAGAAGGCATTAAAAAATCTTATCTTGTTTAAATGCACACCAGTAAAAAGCAAAGTGATTGTAGCTTTTGACTGCATAGCAATCAAGTAGTGCTTGCCTGTTTTCTGAACATATCCTACTTCTGCCTCCACCTACTGATGTGCTCAGCAGCTGATTCCTCACTTCCCTGTAAAGCAGCCCACATGTGACTACACAGACTGATGGCAGGCAGGACCTTCCCTGTCACCTCACAGTCCAAGCCAAGCCAATTTCCATGGCACTAGTTACAAGTAAAGCCAGGACTAGGTGGCATGTTGTGCCAAGTTGTTTTCTCTGGATGCACGTTCCACAGACTGCCCCCCAATAAGATTAGGCAACTGTATCAAATCAAACCAGCAAAAAGCATTAACTAGAGAACTGAGCTGGACTGGTGACCTTTATTTTAATTTTCAAAGGCTTTTTAATGAAGAAACACATGACATCTTCAAACACCTGATACTTCAAGGCAGAGATTCTTAACTAATGTTTACCCTTTATTTACACAGGAAGTTGGTTCCAAGATCAAACCAAAAGCTCAATAATCAGATGACCCCGAGGCAGCTTCCAGCAAGCCAGTTGTCTGCAACAACCATCCACTACAAATGCTGGGCAGTATGATGGCTTTCAAATATAATTTGAAGAATACATGTTTGCCCTTTGGGCATAGCAATTAACACTCTCCCAGGCAAGGAAAAGGGTGCTTGCGCCTTCGGTGGTATGGGGATAGCATGCATGCAAAGCTTAGGATCTTGTGAAATTCCCAGGGAAATTTATAAGGTAGGACCTGAGGAAGGCTGGATGCAGAAAACTCCTTTTCCTAACTCCCGGCGGCTTGCTAGTGATCTCATTATTTGTAGCCTTCCCAGGGAGTATGTTTGTGTACACAGCTTCCCAATGCTATCCACTAAAAATAAGAAAAATAGGAGCTTTTCTCTTTGAGTTCCAGCCTTACTTCCAATTATTAGTTCCACTCAGGGTAAGGAATATTCTTTCGGTGTTGGGGGATTTTTTGTTATAATCTGTGAATTTCATGAGAATTATCCATCAGCTGAGCCCAGTCCTGAGGAGGTCATGAAGCTGGAAGAGGATCATAACTGTCTGCTGACCCCACTTACAGTATACTCACAAAATCTCTTCTGATTATTTGTATCTCACCAGCAACTTTTATTTCAATTATTCATCCCAGAGCAAGGACCACTATGCAAACACAACAAACAATGCTCAGTGTCTTTTCAAAGAGCTTTTCTGAAAGCACAGGGCTTAACCTGTCCGACACTCAGAACAGCCCCATTCTTCCATAAAAACTCACTCTAAAAGCAGAACAAAAAGGTATTAGGTGCATTTTTCTTTAGATTGATGAAATTATTTGAAGAAATGTTTCTAAAAAATATGTTCTGAAAATAAACCTTCAGCCTCTAATGGCATCTGGCATTGTTCACAGCCTTTTTATTGTTTCTCTCTGGATTTTTTTTTTCCAATTCTTAGACATTTTTCCTGAACAAACGTTTTAGAGCATAACTGAGATCATCACTGTGAAACAGTTTCCTTTTGAATCTCACCATCAGCCCTGATCAGTCTATCCACTGTCTGTTCCAAACACAAATCCTTACCAGAAAAGGCTACTAGTCCTACACCTACACCCTGCAAAGAGCTAAAGCATCAGCCAGAAGATTCAGCAGCCCAGACTGGTTGCCTGAGTGCCATCAGTGGCCTCTCACGGTGTGAATAACCTTCCTGTCAGCTGCATCTCTCTTCTCAGTGCTTGAGCATCACAGGGAACAACAATACCTCAGTACCTCAGGCTGAACACGCCTGACACGGTGTTAACCCCATTTATCACAGTAACAGAGTTTGTGCCAACATCTGGACACAGCTGTATCTTTCCAAAGAAGTTACAATTTTGGTATTTCCCCTGGGGAATGCTACAAAACACACACAAAGCATTCACCCTTATGGTAATGGTACAACAAACACAGCAAAGTGAAGGACCTAAAGTTCAAGCCTGAACTTGAGTTCCCACTTCTCAAGCCCACAAAAACTATAATTTCTAGATGTGGAGAGCATACCTTGACAATGTTTCCAGGCATTTGTCTATCAGCTTATTGCATCGAACAAATCCAGAGTTACAAGTCAAGCCTCCAGCCACACATTGCCATGCTTACTGGAGACACGGGAATAAACAAGGAAGTACAGCAAGACTGAAGAGGCGAGGAAAGCCGCAAACTCTTATATGTGGGTGGCATGGCATGAAAATTGCTGTTTAGAAAACTGATCTGAGTCTTTTGTGTATAATGCCAAGTAGTTTGTGAGCTTCAGAAGGCAGCCCTGTAGAAAGGCAGTAGTCTGGTTTCAAATGTCAAAGGATGGCAAAATATCTAAAAGTGTTTGTTTCATGTAGATAATCTGGCTAAAGAAATATTGACTGGGGATTTTAGCTTCTGCTGTAGTGTTGAGGACTTTAACTAGTATTGGGGGGAAAAAATATCTGTAAGCGTTTAAAAACTAAGGTGTCATTGAGAATAAATCATCATGAAGTAACAGAAATCTCAGCAGATGGAGAGATTTTTTAAGTTTTAATGCAAACATAGAACTGTGAGAATATGAAAATACTTTGTTATCTCTACTACAGATCAAATCTTTACTTAAAAATGGAACTACTGAGGATGTTGGGGGGGTGTGTTATTTTGTAGTCAGAGTCTTACAAATTACTCAATTATTTTGCATTCCACTTTGTGCTGGATACAAACTTATTTAGCAGCAAAAGGAAAAATGAGCAGGAATGAAATACACACCCAGCTCGCGGATTTTAAAAGAAATCCAAAAGCAATTGAAATATTTTTTCTAGTATTCTCAGTCAAAAGCTTACAACAAAATGCAGGAAGCAAATACATATCTGGTATCAAGAAGACTGCAGGCAACAGCAGTTAGAAGGCAAATGCTTCCGAAAGATTCCCTGTCTTCAATTTGCTGATAGCTGCCAGTCAATTTTCAGCTGGAAAAGAAGGAAAGAGAAATGGATTTCAGAAATCCCTCCTATTTTTCTCACTATCAAAGCTCTATTTCAATAGACATGATGAATTTGGCTGAATGGTTTGACAATTTAATGGGTCTTTTTTAAGCAGACAGGAATCATTAGCACCTGGTATCAAGCATGAAAGCTCCATATGAGAGAAAGCAAATTCTCACTGAAACCCTGTGGATGTGAAAATATGAGTGTGTTTTATACCATCTCATTTTTCATATTTGTGATATATGTAATCATAACCTAAGCAATGCTGTACATAAATATTATTCTTGAGTTTTCTGTGTTTGCATTTCTCATTAGCAGAATGAGACAACAATTTTCAGAGTCTCCATGGTTTTTTTCCTCAGCTTTTGGATGCAAATACTGAGATACTCCATGGCACTCAAGAAATCAAGACCTCAGGGTAAATTTCCACTAAAACTGCATGTGCCAGATACCTGGCATGATGGCAAGATTGCTGGCAGTTTCAGAAAGTCAGGATTTTACTTCAGATGACTCAGACTAGGCTGGGCATGTGAAGAGAATTAATTGGCACTTCAGAAAAAAAACCCTATCTTTTAAAAACTCAAATAGAGACAGAATTAGCACTGAAAATGTTTTCTAACCCATTTCCGCATTTTTCGTAGGAGAATTCTTCACAGTAGATAAAAAGCTTGTAATGTGAAGAAAACATACAAAAACTGCATAGATTGTCAAATTTAACCTTGGCTGTTTAGCAACTCCATATTCCCTTTTATTGTATTTTTCATACAATTTATACAGTATCATTTTCCATTTGCATTACTCTTCTGTTTGATCAGGTGTTGAACTTTCTGTGAATCATGTTTTTCCACTTTAAATCAAATCTTTCTTTTTTTTTAAAGAGTTAGTGATACTTATCCCAGTTCACAGGTGTGACAGGTAAATTCAGCTGCTGAATTCTGTTACAAAAAGAATCTGTGCAAAATCTCGGAGAGGAGAATTCAAGAACTCAAGAAAAGTTTTAATTTACTGACCACCAAGTGGGGAAATCTTTCTGACCCCTTGTTGTAATCTGAAGCCCAGTTCTTTACTTCCACCCTTAACAGAAGGTCACCTGTCTATCCTACCAGATTAAGCAAGCTCATCCCCCTTCTGCTGCATACAATTTAGACTAGATAGAGAATATATACAAAGCTATTTGATTTTTCTTAAGCAGAAAACTAAACTCTCACCCAAGAATAATTGTAATGGGAATTGTAGGTCCCATTTTGTTCTCATTCCTGTCTCAATTGCCATATGCAGCAATACTCGCACTTTTTCCCTTTTGGTCCATTTAATGTAGATTTTTTTTTTTTTACGGAGACCAAACAAATCTTGGTTGGGGCTTTGTGCAGGTCATGAATGCAGCAAGGTCAGGCTTCAGTTGATGAGCTCTGTGGTGCTCAGGGCTTCTTTAGCAGCAATGGCACAGCATCTCCACCAACAGAGATGGACAGAAGCATCTCAGTTCAGGGTTGAAGCAGTGACAGAGTTTACCACAAGAAGGGATTTAACCTGCAGATAAGCAAAAGCATATACATGCCCAGAAATGTTTCAGCGGTGACTGGCAGTCAAATATTCACACAGTCATAGCAGTTTATAATTGAAATGCAGCCTGTGGATCCTACAGGGAATCTTTTTATAAATCTAAATACATGTACTATATCTTCTTGAAGTATTAAAAACTCCATGAGAAAAAGCACTTGCTTGGAGCACCACCAAGGTGCTTCAGCAGTTTGTACTAGTGCAGCTCCATATATTATTCCCACATTTCAACAGAGAGGAGCATTTTAGTGCTTCAGCCTCTGTTTTTACTTTGAAAATAAAGTTCCTATTTTCCGCATTCACAATCTATTCTTCAGAGACGCTGTCCATTCAAGCATAGTAATTTTACCATGTTTTGTGACATTTAGTAAGACGACTAAGAAGCTGATGTATGGCAGATGGACACAGTCTGTGGGCTTGATGAGGGTATTTCTGACTTGCCTCTTCTAGAGGTTAAAATTTGTGCAAAACAGCTACCATGCCAGAAATATGCCCTCTTCCCCCTCCCCACATATGTGAAGAGGTACAATTTACCCAGATCCTGAGAAGTTCAGTCGCCAGGACAACAAAAAGTACTGACATGGATTTCTTAGCACATTTCAAACTCATGCTTCACATATAAACTTAGAAACAGACAACAGCTCAACCCTCTCTGTGCATAATGCACCACTTCCAACATTTTTCCATCCCTTCCACCTTTAATCTAGTCCAAAGATTAAGAGAGGAAGCTTTCTAATCAAATGTTTCTACTTTTATCATAGGCTCTTTTACAACAAAATGGACACTAACCTCAGAGTTTTGTTCTTCTTTATTAACACCTTGCTTGCACTTCAAAGAGGAGAGTTGAGAGGACTCTGTAAGAGAGCACAATTTGAGGGCTCTTGCCTTAAAATAAATGAGTATAAATCAGTATTGTTCATACTTTTCTAGAGGCTTCAGGGCCCTAACAGTCCCCTCACAGGGGATGGTGGCAGAGACAGATTCAATAGGATAAAAGGCTCTCACTCCTCTTTAACACACACACCCACACACACACCCGCAGCTGAACATTTGGAGCTAATACACAGAGTAGAAAACTTATCTAGTCAGCTGTCTCTATAGCTAAAGCAAATCCGTCCCACTGCATAACTCGTCCCACACTGAAGTGGCCCTGCCCTTGAGTATGCAACCCTGAATATATAGATATCTTCTTTACTGGGTACTCATCTGCTGAATCAAAATACAAATTGTACTTGTGTTAAAACAGCACACCAAGTTAACTGTGGTCATTTTCGAGTAGCACAACACCTCCCTGTAAAAGGTATTCCTGTGGCAGACAGAAGGCTTGCAGAGAGGGAGTACAGAAAGATACTGCACTGTAAATCAAACGAACACTTACTGCAGAATAGGTCAAAATACCACAGAAATTTAAGTTGGGGAAAACCTGAGCTGCTCCTGTATCAATTTCTCTTCAGGTTACACAATGTAGGCTTTTATTTATTCTTAATTTAAACAACAAATAAATGCTTACTTGGACAGGAGTATAGGTTAAGCAGAGAGATTATGTTAATCATCTGAGTTAACAATTTTCTTCAATTTATAAAACCCTTAAGAGAAACTAAGGAAAATAGCCCAATTCAGCTTTCTGAAAACAACCTGTATTTAAAGGCCTCTCCTCTTCATGCCAGCAATGAATCTGCTACATAAGGTATATCTTGCCATTAATTGTTCCTTTATTTTAGTTTTTGATCTTTATTTCTCACCCTTTTTTTCCACCTGAAAGTACACACTCAATAAAGTCTGAACTAAAGTAAGAGACATTCCCATTTGAATTTCTTCTTACTTTCCATATTTTTTCATGCCCCTTTCCAGGGGGCAGTGAATGTCCAAGTCTCAGTGAATCTTCATGAATAATGTAGAATTCACTCTTTGATCCAGATACCCATCATTATCCCAGACAGCTCAACTAAACCTGCACCAAGAGAAGCAGCTTAATACAAAGCTTTTCACTGTCCTGTCTTCCCCTCAGGCTATGCCAGTTCTGCACATTGGAGGAGGAGGACATGACCAGCCAGCTGAGCCAGTGCACAGACAAGCAGAAATCTTGGTGAGGAGACAGCAGTTCCCAGATTGCCTTTAGGCATTGATGCTGTTCCTGCTTCCCACTCGAGCAGAGTTAACTCAGAGTCCAAAGACAGGAATTTCTATTTTTTCTCTAAGCAGACCAAGAATGAGCAATATCATTAAAATAGGAACTACTCTATTAGAGGTAATCAGGGAGTAATTTCTCTGATTCTCCTCTTCCACTGGTCCTCCCCTTCCAAACGGGAAAAACTTCATTGCTTCTTTATCATGAGGGGAGAACAGAAGAGGCACTAATCCAGAAGTTCCAACAAATCTCATAACCAGAGTAGGAAGCTTTTTGAAGTACTCTCCTCCTTGTACGGACAGCCTTGCTATTCTTCACAGAATGGAGGACATCACCATGAAGCACTGTGTAAAGGACGGAAAGGTCAAAGTTGTAAGGGATTTTATTTTCTATAATGTATTTCTCATTATATTTCTAATACTGCTTCTCCTGATAAGAGCTATTCTGAACACACTGGGCAACAAAACAGAAATTCTACCTCCTGACAATTGTTCCGTCAAAAAACTGGAAATGAAAAACGATGCTCTGAGTCACAGTCCATCTTCCTAACTCTCCCTTCATCTCCCCATGAAGGGTACAATGACCAGTTTTTCTGTTAGTGTTCCCTTTCCTCTTGGCTGCTGCATGGCAGCCGTGTATTTGGGAACCAATGCAAATTTCAGAGATCCTTTTACATACACTGTTTTATTTTTCTCTTCTGAGCTCATTCTACCTTATCTATCCAGATATGCAAAATCCACTGCTATAAACTTAAACATCTCCTAATAAGTGAATTCATCTTGGGGTGGAAAACTCATACATTTTTATTTCTACTTGCATGACCTTGCATTTAATTCCGCTTCTTCCCTCCTGATAATTAATGACTTGGGAGTGTGGAGAGCAGAGGGAAAGGTGAGGAGAAAAGCCAGAAATTGTGCCAACCTTAGGTTTGAAAAAGTAGTTTTCTTCTCTATTTTGGCAGCAAAGTTTTCATTAGTTGTTTTGCATTCCTTAACTGTAGCTGTTACTACGCTTTGTTTATAAGGGGAAATTGTCAGAGTATGCAAAAGTAATTCCAAAGACAAAAAGAAGGAATGGTTTAGCCTCTGTGTTTTGGATTTTCCTATGTCTGTGGGCAGTTTCTGTAATTGAAGGAGCAAATTCATAGCTCAGCACCACAAAATACATAATGAGCTGTAACTACTAAAGTTTACTGGGTTAAAAGGAAATCTGCCACTATTTTGTTCAGAAAATAAGTCCTGAAAGTAAAAAAAAACAAAAACAAACAAAAAAAAAACCCCACAACAACAACAAAAAACCAATCTGGGAACAAAACCAAACATGCATTGGTTTGTTTTTTTCCCCGAAAATAAATGTCCAGGTGCTCAACTATCACCTGACAGGCTACTCTGTATATTTCAACAGAGCATGGATGATGTGCCCTTGCCTCTGTTCAGGAATGAAAAAAGCCAGCCATATCTACATGGCAATATCCATCACATTGAGAAAAGGATGCTTTTTTCCTCGGGACAAGACAGATGTGCAGTTTAAATCTCTCAGTTACTACAATATCCTTCTTATCGAGATGCCAACTGAACCAGTCAGATTTGCACAGTAGTCTGGTAACATGAAGTGCAGCACATCTCTGGTATTTGAAATTAAGTTGTGTCTTTACAGTCATGCTCAGTATTTAACTTTCTCTGCATGGCCTTTCTGCTCCCATGCTTCCCTTCTGATCTCAAATTACAGAAATTTATTTCCATTCAGGGCTCCTCAATATTCTCTTGGTTCTTTTTTCATCAGAAGGATAATTTCCTCTTCTAGAGTTTGATGCCATCCTGATGAGCAAACATTAGAAATAGATTACAAGCAGTGTGCATTCGAATAAATTACAGGTTTAAATGTGTCAGTTAAACTATAATGCTCAATTAGACAACTAATTATGTTGAAAATGCAGTTGTGTACATAAATTGATGGCCACGCCCCCGATCTGCCTGGCTGCTTCCATTCATATATTGTCCCTTTGTAAGTTTTATCTTTCATATATCACTTGTTTGAAGGTTTATCCAAGTGCAGTTAGACAGTGCTTTACTGTTAGTTCATTTTAAAATATAATTTCAAATACAATTCAACCTTTGTGCTGAGTTTTACTACTTGTCATCAGAAATTTAGTGGCAGTAGGATTTGTGGACCAGGTCCCCAGACTTCTCAAGGTCACATTCCCAAAGTGCTTTTCTTCTGTTTATGATGTCTCACTTTCCAGGATGCTTTTTAATCACTCTCACTGGAGCATTTTACAAGGAAAAACTAAATTTCTTTTAAATTTACATGCACATGTGAATTTTAAAGATGACCTTTTCAGTTGATAGAGAAGCAGGACATGAAGCTAGAGATGACACACTTACATTTAAAAAATACAGTCTTAAAATTGTCCCTGAATCATTAATACTAGTTAGGACCTGGAAATCAATTAGGAAGAGGAAAGAGTCTGTCAGCATGAGCTAAAAGGTTTCCTTTAAGGATGATATCTTGGTATGACAAAATACATCCTCGTACTTAATTCATGACATATCATCTCACAACCATCACATAAAATAGATCATCTCATATATATTTTCCATGTTTTACCCTTCATTCAGTTTCTGTAGGTATACCAGGTTTACTGGCAGCCAATCTGACTGAAGCATTTACACACAGAAAAACCCAAGCTCTCTTAATTGATGAGATGTGAGAAAAGATAAATTATTTATTTGGTGTTTCCAGACAGCTACGTATTTCATTTCTCACAATATTAAAGGAATTATACAACGTCAAATTTCATCAGTATAACTGTGTTAAAAATTTAGGCAAAATAAAAGACAGTATGATAGCACCAAAAGGATAAAAATGAACTTCACTTGAGCTCAGCATAAAATACCATTTCAAGCAGACAGCTGTTCTCTTCAGTTCTCATGAGTAGATAAGGCAGCACAATTAGTGATGAAATAAAAGCCCCAAACCTGACCATTCGTTTTCTTTCTTTTCTAGGTTGTTCTTTCCTCTGAATTATGAAAAGTAATAGTTTTGTTCTAAGGTCTAAAACCATTGTTATACAGTTAATCCATACGGTTAGACCATATCAGCCATGTTATTAGTGTTCTCAGTCAGCCCACATTTCCTGGTAATATATTTAAGATGCCTCCCAGTAAAGAAAACCTGAAATAACCCTGTAGCTCTGGGCATATATGGTAGTAAAATCCAGCTCCTCAAGACAACCAAAATTAATCTGGATAAGTACTGAAAATAACAGTGTGTGAGCCTACTCCAACTTTGACAACATAAGAGACAAAATGATCTATTGTATTACAACTTCTTTTATTTTTTAAAATTTGTTAACTCTATAGTCATTCAAGAGGGAAAGCTTTCAGCAATATGATCTGCTTTGTCCTTTCAGGACTTTTAGTAACTCCTCTGAACTACCTTAACAGCCGAAATCCAGGGCATGTTTTTTTTAGCACACACTACAAATTATTAAATTCCACTTCAAAAATAAAAATTCTGTTCAAGTCTCTTTTCAAAAATGGCATTAAAATCCACACATCAATTTCTGACATGTCATTTTGAACTAGTAGTCCCGGAACAGACTAACTAATACATATAGAAGCAGGCTTAGTATTTATCATTTGGTCCAAATCACTGACCAGTGCTGGTATGCCAGCCTAGAGAGTCAGAGAGTGACACTTAGAGGGGCTAGAAACTGCTCAGAGATTTTTAAAGGTTCTTAGGACTGTCACTAAGCTCACTGCTTCACAACAGATTGAAAAATGTGAGAGGTTTTCCAGCTGAGGTCACATGTGTCTTAAAGAGGATTAACGTGAACAGCCAACTGACAAATGCCAGGTTTTTTTCTTTCCATTTTTTAAATCCTCCTTTCTTTCTATCCTGTAATAAAACTTTTTTTTAAAAAAAAAACAACTTTTTTTTTGCCTTCTATTCTATATATTTTCCCCCTTTTGGCATAGCACATAAGGAAACTGCAAGTCATTTAATAGATACATCTAGCACAATAAAATTCTGTGCTACAGACACTGAGGATGCAGAATGCAAAATGAATCTCACTCAAAGCAGAGAGTATTAAATCATATAAACAGTGAAATAGTTCAGGATCTCAACTTCTCATTTAGACATTTCAGTTGTGGTATGCTTATCTCTCCATTCTCTACTATCCCCACTCTGTATATCAACAAAACCTGTTGAGGCTTAAAAGCACCTTTGGCTTAGCATCCAAAGTGTTTGCAGACAGAAGGAAATGCTTTGGATGAATCACACTAAAAGGCAACCTTCAAAGTGACACCTCCATCAAGGCAGAACACAGCACCTTTGTGCAGCTTCATCCCATCAGCAGGCCAGCTTTCATCTACGTCTCCAAAACATTAAAGGCATCACAGTTTGGCCCAGTTCTACAATTATTGTTCACACACAGTAGGTTGGCTGAGTATGGCAAGCAAATCAGAGAAACAAACATTGTAACTAGCAGATGTCACCATTTTTGCAGATCTGAGTAGTTTAATCAATAGTGTCATACTTATTCATGCTGAAGCCTTTCCATGGTAACCTGATGTTATCTTGGTGCACTCTCAACTAAATGTGAAGAGAAGGAAAAAATACGAAGCTTTATTTTTGGTGGAGAAAAGTGAGAAAAGATAATACAATAATACTGAGCTGGTATTATTCACCTTTTCTTCTAGGATCATCTCTTTTCATAACAAAGAAGTAAATTCCCTCATTAACTGCTGTACACTAGCTTAACGTCATCATAGCATTTCATGATAGCGGTTCTTCAAAGCCCAGCAAATTGGATATCCCAAAAAACACCATCCACCTATAGGACATAGGCTTGACTCCAGCTACAGTCCCAAGAGTTCTTGACATAAAAATTGCATCTGAATTACCCCTATTTTAATTATCAGAACACACCTCCACCATGAATTTCCATAAGTCTTTTTGGGACATACTTAACTCTGGAGAAAACAAAAAAAAAAAAAAAAGTTTTGCTTATTTCTGCTTAAAATATATTTTATATTAGACCATCCACTCATATTAAAACTCCACACTGCCCTGCTCTTTAATTTGGTTCCTTTCAGTTTAGAGGGAAGTTTTCTTAGATGTAGTTTTCAACCACTTAAAGGAAACATGAAAAAGAAAGAGGGGAAAAAAACCCAAATCTTGATCTTCACCAATATCTATCATAGGACTTCTTCCCCTCATTAACACTGTTGAATATCATTCACAAAGCAATTTGACATCTGTATGCACTTAAACTATGAACATGTTGTGAAAAACGCAATTCACTCTCCTGTTAGGATTTAAAAGTTTTTAATAAAAAGACAATAAGGGACAAGACAATAAAGCGAAAGTTACGGCGCCAGGGGGCCAGGTAGTCTCTGTCCCGCCAAGGGCGGAACCGCAGCACTTATCTCTGTATTTATCCTTTAAAGTATTACATATGCATTAGACTTCCCAATGGGCCTATACATATTCGTGACCTATCCCACTTTGTATTAGAATGAACTCAAAGGTTATTTGCGCCTGCGCAGTGCATCCTGGTGGTCGTGGGCTGGGGTCTCAAAGATGAAGCAAGGAGTCTTCTCCTCAGTTGAACTTTTTAACCTTTCCTTGTCACGCATGCTCTTTAGGCTCTTGGATTCGGCCCACGCTATGAACCTAGCTTCAGCCGGTTCAGGGGTTTTGGAGAGCAGAGACCAGGTCAGATCACCCTCCTTTTTACAATAAATCTACATCCTCCCATCCTACTTCTGACAAGCACCAGCAGTAACAACGGGCTCTGGATGAATCATTCCTTAGCCCCCCTTGAACTTTCTTGTATCTTATCTACAGGAATTCCTTCCACTCAAGGATGGATTGGTTCTCCCGCACATATAACTATATCCACTATTAACAGAACAAACTACAGTCATATTCTTCTAGTGAGATCATTTTAACATTATACATTTAACATGCTTTAATATCTGCAGAAAGCCAATATTATAATATATATCTATAACAATGTCAACATTTCCTTTTTAAATTCCTCAGGAAGCAGTGGTCAGGCTGAAATGCTAAAGAAGAGGAAGATAAATTTCTGAATGGGACCTCTGAGAGACAGATTATAGCACATTTCACTATTGCATTAAGTTTTCTCAAGGTGATAAAAAAAAGCCAAAGGTAAAGGAGACCTCTGAGTCTCTTACACTGTTCATTTAGGTCATAAAACTTTGTAGTGCTTAAATATTTCAAAAAACTTCGCCAGAAAAACCTTGAACAAGTAATATTTAACTTTTTTTGGTAGAACTCTCTTGTGCCAGTTTGGACACAAATCCAGGAGGAAACAACCCAAAAGGGGCGTCTCTCTCTCTCCTGCCTGCCAGGCAAGCAGGCCTCGGCAGCCCCTCCCCCATGGGCTCGGGAAAATGATTTCTTGAGTGAAAGTGAAAAAAACTACTTATTTAACAAGCAGAGTCCCCTGCTGTCATGGGGCAAAAAAGGATATTGAAACCCCCTCCCCTGGACCCTAAAAGAGGACTATGGATTTTAGAGTTCTTTCTGTAGGTAAAACTTGCAGTCCTACGCTGGGCCGGGCCGGGCCGGGCCAGGCAGGGTCCGACGATCCCCCTTGGAGGGTCCCGCCGAGCAGGTCCGGAGATGGTAGCTGGTCTCGGATGAAAAGCAAGCCAAAAACAGTCCAAAAAGGAACAGAAGCTGCTGAGGCAGATGACGGTCCCTTCTCCGCTGAAAGCCGAAGAAGCTAGAGAGCAAAACTCTTCTAACAAACAAATGTTGTCAGATCGAGAGAGAAAAGAATGCAAACATTCTAGTTGCAAGGTCAAATTAGCTGCTTTGAAGAGTTCTCTCGGCTTCTCTCTCCTCCCTTTGCAATTTAAAGGTACGCTAGAGATCAAGCAGGCGATGGGGAATACAGTATTGTCATAGAATCACCCCAAGACATCTCTCAAAGTACAAAGTTTGGCTGAGCCAATCTGAGCTGCATACAGGAAGAAGTGGTACATTAGTACAGTGAGAGACTGATCTTCCTGTAGTTGTAAGTCAAGAGATTAATGCTTTAGTGCAATACCTTCCTCTCTTGTCCTTCTCTCTGCAAATGAACTATATATGGACCAATTCTGTTCTCAGATCAGGCTCCAAAAATTTGGATGTCATAATAAAATAAACAGTATTTTTCTCTACTGTACTTGTTTCATTTCTTATAATTAATACATTCTTCATTCAATTGCTTACAGCAGAGAATCTATCTATTCAGACCTTGATGAGCAAACAATACCCTTCAAGAGATACTTGCTGGGTATGTTTAAAGCTTGAACTATTTGAATTCAGTTCTCACAGACATCTTCAGCTCCTTATTCAGGTAGAGTTTTCTACACATAACAAGCATTTCATCAGATTATCAGCTATGAGTTTTTTCAATATATATCCAATAGCAAATTAAATGACAACAAAAAAAAATCAGATCAATTTTATGGATGAAAGTAAATTCAGCAGTTCTTCATTTTGAAGCTAATGATGTTTGTACATTTAATTAGCTAAATCTACTACTACGCCTAAAATGTGAGTAAGAAAACTTCGGCTTCGTGTTCTCTTGGAAGGAGGAAGGGATGAAGGTCCATAAGCTGATTCTTTCATCCAGTTGTTCAAAGGAACGTGCACTGGCTACATGACAATCTCTGTCATGAACCATCAAGAAAATGCTGAACCTGGTGATATAAATGGTGATATAAACCACCACCTCTGCAAAAGTGACTCTACCAGCTGGCAGCAGTAACCAGGAACACCATAAATTCATTTATCATACCATACAAGCTGCATGGAAGAAAAGGGAAGTAATCACTATGTTTACATTCAGCACAGCAGTGCAGAAAGAAATGCCTGCACAAGTCTATGTGATTTAACCATGCTTACTCCAAAACCTCATCCAGTGAAACAATCATTGTCTAATCTCAGCACGTAGCTGCAGAGACACTGATGGCATTGATCATTGACTTTACGTGACTATCAAGCAATTGATTTTGGTTTGAATAGAAAGCAGTCCACCCTCCTTTGTCTGTTGACTTCGGTTACCCCCATTATAAGTAAGCTGCTTATATTGCTTTTCTCATAAATTTCATAATAATCTTGTGCTTGTGGCATCATTTTTGTTGTGAACATCATTACATCTTAGTGAATTATAAATGGCTTCTTTTAGAGTACATGTCAGGTTTTCTTATGCAAAATTGTTGTAATTTTCTCAAAACCTCTCTAATGTGAGTAACAAGCAAAAGGGAATTTTTCACTCTGCTTTTAAAATGAGGAAAAGACTTATTAGCCTCCAAATGACTGTGGATCATAGGAGGAGGATCCTTCAACTTCTCTCTTCACCACCTGCCACATCCTCTTTCTTGCATTTACAGCCAACATCTCCAGTTCCACTGCCTGGCCAGTGACTCCTATACTTTACTTTATTCCACTAGGTAATATCATATATTTCAGTAGTATTAAGAATCATCAAATCATTTAGGTTGGAAAAGGCCTCTAAGGTCATCAGTCCAATGATCAAGCACTGCCATCTTCATCTTTAAACCATGTCACTAAGTGCCACACCTAAATGTTTTTTGAACACTTGCAGGGAGAGTGACTTCACCATTTCCCTGGGCAGCCTGTTCCAATTCTTGACAATACCTCCTGTGAAGAAATTTCTCCTAATATCCAATCTAAACCTCCCCGGTGCAATTTGAGGCCATTTCTTTTTGTCCTATCACTTGTTACCCAGGAGAAAAGACCAACTTCCTCCTGGCTACAACTTTCCATTCCTCTCCCTCAAGCCTCCTTTTCTCCAGACTGAACACCCCCACCTCCCTCAGCCACTCCTCATCCATCAAGTGCTCCAGACCCTTCCCCATCATCACTGCCCTTCCCTGGGCATGCTCCAGCACCTCAATGTCTTTCTTGAGGCAAAGGGCCCAAAACTGAACACAGATTTTGAGGCTGCAAAGCCTTTAAGGCAGGGATTGGGTCGTTAATTTACAAATATAAACCAATCAACACAACAGGAATTCCTCAGACCGCTCTGTACACAGGCACACACAGGCATCCTCTCATCCTGGTATACATGTTCCTGTGGCTGCTCCAGTGCAAGTGTCCACCCCAGCTGTTCACTGATTTGGCAGACATCTTTCCCATCTATAACATAAAAACACCAACAAGACTTGGTGAGTTCTCAAAACCCAGCTGGACCCAAGGCTATGGAAAACAAACAAAGCCACAAAGTTTCTTGTCCAGCTCTACTGATGGACCCTAACCAAAGACTTCCTCATAACATGGGAAGCTGAGCAACACCACCACTTCTTCACTAAAATTGGTGCAGTCTGCTATGTAGAGAGTGGTGACCACTAAAGCCTGCATCACCTTCTGTGTCTTCACTCAAATATTTTGCAAAACAGGCTCTTCAGGCCACTGTAATTCTCGTACTTTTGAGAGGAATTACTGTTCTTTTGAGAGGACACTGTCTATACAACAAAGTTTCCAATTACAACCACACCCACTGGCAGTGGAGAGGAGAACAAATCAGCCCAAGCATGGATAGCAAAATCCCCAGTGTAGAAAGAGATTCACTAAGAGCTGAGTACTTTTGCAGGCTTAGGGTATGTAATTCGTCTTTTTTTGTACTACAGAAATACTCTGCACCTCTGCTAGACAACATCTCCACCTCCACCATGTTATCATGACATATGCCAACATATGGTACCTTAGCCATTCCAGTGCTGGCAAGATCAGCAGGAATGCTCAGCAACTCTGCTGGGGGTTCTTTTCGCATTTGCACCTTTTTTACAAGGAATAGAAACCGTGCCTGGAGAAAGTGGATTCATTACAATCCACTTCTCCTTTTCTTCTTTCAGGTATGGGTCATTGGAGGCAGATAGAGGTTAGACTGGGCTCATAAAAAGATGCAGAACATGTAGAGTGTGCTCCAAGAACTGTCTCGTTTTCAACCTTTGCCCTGTTCTGAGTTACTATGAAAACTGTAAGTGATTAATTTTTTTAAAACTTGGAAAAGATAATGCCTAAGGCATCTCTAATCAACTCACTGGTGAGGCTCATACAATTCAGCTGATTCCTACATGGCAAATAATTTATGTAGAATTTTAATACAGCAATTACTATCTGCCAATTCAAGATAATGACTAGCTAAATCACCCGTTTAAGATGCATGTGTAAGTGCATCAATGAGGGGGATAAGTTGCAAGCTACAGTAGAAGAGGCGGTAGAATGAGGTGTTTGCCAGATGAACTAGTAGGGGTATTGGAACAAGATGATCTTCAAGATCCCTTTGAATCCAAACCTGACTGACTACCACATGCCAAAGTCATGTCTTCCAGGTTAACAATGAGCAAATCTATCTGTGCATCACCCTAGCTGCTTATTCCAGTGCTTGGAGCAAGAAGTTATTCCTGATGCCCTCTAGAAATCTCCTTGACTGTTTGTGTTCTGCCATCATGAAAGAAGGTCTCAGAGTGGCTTAATAAGCTTGCTGGTAAAACTGTGCGGTTTAGTAGTAAAGATAGCAATGTTAGGTTAATGGTTGAGGTCTATGATCCTAAAGTCCTTTCCAACCTAAATGATTCTATGATTCTTTCAAAGAAACAATAAATTCAGAGTCCAGCTGGGATCAATAAAGATCAGGTAGCAACTTTATAAAATTAACTGTGTCAGTGACAGTGCCATAACTAAATTCCTACTCAGATAATGACCAGCAGCTCCTGTAGGCCCCCTGCTCCCCTACCTCCCTCCTTCCCTCCCTCCTCCATTTCTACTGTGAAACTTGTCAAGTGTGTCAAGAGTCACACACTCTTAAGAGACTACTGCATTTCAGGAGTGGCCAAAGTTGACTTCCTACAGCTCAGTCTTTCCATGTGCTGTGGACACTCAGTAAGTTACAAAAAGGACATCAATAGGACGTGTTTCTCTCAGAAGGCACCATAGACACTTGAAGGAATGATTTTATGATCTTCACACTGTCCTGTGGACAACTGTTCTCTTTCTAAATTCAAAGCTTTCAATATAAGAAGTAAAATTCCTAATAAGACAACTTGCATCATTTTTTTACTGTATATTTTTCCTAATATTGCCTGACTTATATTACAAATAGCCTTTCTTGATTTCCAGGCAGAAGAGCTCATGAGCTCCTAACACATCCTAGGTCCAGTGGGCTTCACAAATTATTCATATCTGCACACCTCCTCCTATCTACCAACTAAATAACACCACAGACATGCTAAAGAAAGACACATTAAAGTGAAAAAGTTTAATTGGAGCACACGAAACCCAGGCCCACTGATACTCTGTTGCTCTGCAGCATCTTTCTTTTACTGCTGGTTTGTTTGTATTGTATCTGTTTTGCTCTACACAAGAGACAAAAGTCCTTTCCTACATGGAATTTATTCTGAATAAATCCATGGAAATCTGTGGGGACATAGCACCTCCCGATCTGCAATCAGACTTAGGCAAGAAGTCAGGATTTATAAACTTGGTGGCAAAATTTATGGCAGCACTTAAAAATAATAGAGCTTAATTAAAATGAGACATGCTAGGCTGGATTTTCTTCTCCCCTTATTATAGTTTCATGGCCAGGCTGCTGTGGTAATTGAGGATTCATCTTCTACTTATGACCTTCATCATAATTATTTTTCTTTGTTCATTGTTCAAACTGAGTTTTGTTTCCATCTTCTGGTTCATTTTACAGATTTTGATCTTACTAGCAGCCTGGAGAGCCTCGTTTAATTCTTCTACATGTTAGAACCAAAGAAAAGAACTACTTACAAAGAAAAACTGGGGAGTACAAAGAAGGTTCAAGATGAGAGGGTTGGGAGGGGTGGAAGCAGCACAACAACAGGAATCGCCATTAACCACAAACTTCATCAGCAAGCAGAGCTATTGAGGTATTATTCCAAGGAGGACTCTCTTAACCCAGTAGTTCTGCCTTTCCTTACTCAGTCTGGAAGAGAGTTTATAATCATATTTTCATGAGGCACTTGCAGATCTAAATTTCCTGTGTAATAACTTTTGGTCACATTGTGCCCAACAGGAATCCTCACATTATAAGTTTGTCTGAAACCAGAAACTTTTTATGCCACAGACTCCCCTCTTTCCCCAGTTTTCACTGAAAAATTTTACTCAGTTTACAGAGTGTTACAAGACTAAATGCTTACGTGCAAAGGAAAATTATGTAGTAACCAGAGAAGCAATAGATTTGCAGGTTTTATTTGACTATGATACAACTAATTTGAAAACTGGCATAAAGTTACACATTATTTCTCTGAAAATTAAATGAAGTTATTTGCTTTGACTGCACAAAGGCACAAGTGATCACATTGGCCATGCACTTAAACCCCTCAGTGGCACACAATTGTTCTTGACCAGGACATAACTATTGTACAGGTATAAGGTCACTTATGTCCTTTTTTCTGTACCATAGCTATTGCATTTTTATCAGCTGTAGCAGCTGTCATTTTTAAAGACAGATTTGATACAACATGGAACCAAAGAGGAACTCATTTAAACAACTTCTCAAAATATTGCTGTGATGTTTTCATATTTCTTCACTTACACTTATCCTAAGAAAAGCCACAGAATAATTTAAAGAGCACATAGGCCCTCTTTATGAACTGAAAACCAATAATGAATATCTTCAATTTATTAAAGAAATTATGAGTTCTGATTTTGAAGTGGGCTACAGTTAAAATGTGTCAGCCAATGTATTCTTCCCTTATAATGGTGGTAGCCAAACTGTCATCCCCAAATTTGGCCTTGCTGATGTTTCAAAAGTTTTTTAAAAGTGCTAGCAGACATAAAACACTATTCTGTCAGTAAAGGAAGATCAGAACGTGTCATACTAAAGATCCTAATAAAGCAGAAGGGCCAAGAGGTCACAGTTAAATTCTCACTGCTCTAAGAGAAATTCATGTGCCTAGACACTGATGCCTCATCTATTTGCGATGTTTTCAAGTATCTTCCTGCCTCAGCTGGATGTTCCAGCTGGGCATGGGTATCCTAGAGTTCCTGTATCACATCTGCCAACCATACGGAGATTTTTTATGCAGTCTGTCACGTCCCACTGCAAAAGGGGGAGTCGGGGAAGATTCTTTTTGATAGACTTCTCAGATGCAAATAAAGTGTGAACGCGGCAATATTATATCTGAGGACTGTTTATTAATGAAGAAGGGTAAGTGCTCCTGCCGAAGGGGGACAGAAAAGAGAGCAGAGAGGGAAAAAGAGAGAGAAAGAGAAGACAGGGACATATCGTTACCGCTGTACCCAGGGCGCCCTGTTAGCGTCAACTCGGCAGACAGAACTTGTGTGCTGCAAGCTGCGATGTGTCTGCGTGGCTCCCGTAGCGGACTGGCGCAATTTCCAAACAGCAGAAGGCTGCGTGTCTCTTCCGCCGCGAAGAAAAGGTTGCCGTGGCTACGGGCGCAGCCCTGGAGTAGCTGCGGGTTGTCAGGGTCGGGGCGCGGCAGCTGCGGGCTGCTGCTGCGGGCTGGTACCTCGGGAAATGCGGCGGCGGCGACGGCCGCGGCCGGGTGCAGGCAGCATCCTCTCCGTCGCGGAAACAGCAGAGCACTGGGCTGTCGCGGCGACGAGCTGCCCCAGGGAAGCGGCAAAGCAGGGCAGGACAGGTGCGGAGAGGGAAGCAGGACCGCAGGGAGGGAAAGGCGAGAGGGGGGAGGGGGGCCGAGCTGACCTTACAGGCGAGCCGCCTCCCCTCAAAAAACCCAAAGAAAATGGCGCACATTGTGTCACAGTTAACTGCTTTTATCTGCTAAAACTCCTCCCATGGCCCGATTTCCCGGGCATTTTTTCTGGGCATCCGGGCATCTGCTTTGCCGGCAAGTGGGGTGTTCCTTGCAGCCCAATCATGGAAGGTTTCTTTCCCCGGGCATCTGCTTTGCCGGCAAGTGGGGTGTTCCTTGCAGCCCAATCATGGAAGGTTTCTTTCCCCGGGCATCTGCTTTGCCGGCAAGTGGGGTGTTCCTTGCAGCCCAATCATGGAAGGTTTCTTTCCCCTGTTTGGCTGCCAGGCGAAGTCTCCAAGGGGACAGGGCTGCCAGCACGTGTAGAGCCCTTATAGGAATCCTTCACCTCATGTATAACATATGTTGAGGCATAAATAAAAACCAGGTTGGTCTCTCTCACAGGTATAGGTGTCTACTGCAGTTAAGTACCTGAATCACTTCTATTTTATCTCTTTCACTGCCTGTAAACTGTAAGCTTGTAAAAACATTCCTTGTGGCAGTACTGATACTGCATCGTCCATCACAGTCCATTGGCACTAGGACACTCAATATATTGTCTTAGAAAAATGCAAGATTTCTTCCTCTAGCCCTCGTATAATGCAACATACCAAAAAGGCAGCAGATCTCAGCAGATGGAAGTGAGATAGCCCTTTAGGTTGAGTGTATTTGTTTCTCAAATTTATGTATCTAATGGACAAGACTGGGACAGATCTCATTGCAAAGTGCTTCAGAGCAAGGCATAATTTAAAGAATCAGACTGCCACTTCCATGGCCAGGGTCCAACTGTATCCCAACCCCAACAAAAGGGAATCGAGGCACCTGGACTAGACAGCAGCTGTGGCATGTTCCCCCAGGCATCTGGAAAGGGGATCCATGACTCCAAGGCACACTGCAGGGTTCCTCTGCAAGTTACCTACATGCCACTGCTTATACCATTCAAAGTTAATTTCCTGCCCAAAATTAACCGTGACTCCTGTGTTCAGAAGAAATAAGAAGAAAGAAAGATTAGAATTTAGAGAACAGAATTATTCTATTGGGGTTTCAGGAAGCTGTGGCAGAAATTACCAGCAAAGACACTTGCTTTGAATTACAAAAAGCATCAGTGAAATAGAATTGTGAAGCTTCCAAAATTGCTTTCATGCCATCTACACCAAAGAAATCACACAATGCTCAACACTTCGAATTTTCAATCACACCTAGCCAACCTTGATCCCATAGTCTCTTATTAATTTTTCCTTCTCACTGTACCAAGCAGATATCTTAGTTCTCCATTTTTAATGTTTTCATCCCACGTGGTCTAGATTCCAATGGCCAAACTGAGAACTTCTATTACAAGTATCAGTTGGATGAAGATCTTCATACTGCTTCTATTAACAGAGAACAGTTGATCATTTATTAATGATGTCTTTTCAGCTTGAGACCCTGCTGCTGTTTTTCATCTAAGAGGCAATTCACCCTCTTAGATATATTTACACCTCTTTTATTTTGGCCTCTTAGGTATCTTTTACATTGCCCAGAGCCAAAAGGTCAATACACTGGAGGTGCATTTTAACAGAAATAAGACACAGATGCAAATCTTATTCCATAGCTGCATCCTGAAAGAGTTCCTCATAGCATTTTTCTTTAGGTGGAGATATTTATGACCAATCCACACAAACAGTTTCAAAGAGAGTGAAGGGAAAGATGGACTAAATATTCTGTTTACAGAATAAGGGTATATTCAGAAATAGCTATTATAGTAATTAATATTCTCTTATCTTGTAGGTGTAGATGTAATACACATTAAAATCAGGGTTAATAGTCAGGGTTTGTATCAAGTTACCTTTAATGCCATACCTGCATGGTCTATTTCTTATATGACTGTGGTTGTAGGCCTGGTTTTCCTTATGAAGAGCACAAAATTTTTTGCAATTAAAAAGCAGTATTATATTTTACAAGATGGCAAACAAAGAACGGCCAACATTTTCAAGCAAGTCTTGAATGTTGAACCCATGAATGTTCATATTCACAGCTTTCAGCTCCTCAGGCTACTACTTCTCCTGGTTTTATGACCATTCCGAATTTCCCAAAAACATATAATTATCTGTCAACATTTAAGTTTAGATGACTAAGCTTCAGCATGTCACATAAGGTAGAATTCATTATATTCAACTATATATTTTATCATAGGCTCTGTTAAACAGATAGCAGAGAAAAGGGCATTTTTAGGGCCATGACCATTTGACCTTTTTCACATATCTACCTTTAAAATTAAATCAGTTGTGCCCTGACATTCATCCTTTTTTTCCCACTGCTTGTAAATGGAGTCTAGCCATTTATTCACATGGAGACACACAACAGAAGGTCTACATTTGAGCAAATGAATCCCAGTGTAGGGGTTTTAGGAGTTCTTCTTTTGTTTTGTTGGTTTTTTTTTTTTTTTCTTCTTAAGGAATTTTCCCCATACGTGTAGCTACTGGACACTTAACAGACAAAAGAAATTATCAGCTCAGGGGAGAGTGCTGATGGCCCCTCTCTCGTTACGTGAGGTTTCCCAGGTAGGAGAGAGATACCGCGAGACGGGAGACTGGAGAAGGCAGGGCTGGGGACAGCCCCTGGCTCTCACTCTCTCGCACTCAGCTGGGGAAGAGGGCCGGCCGGCCGGAGCTGTTTGGAACGGAGAGTTCACGGCTGTCGCCGTGGTTCAGCCCGGTCCTGCTTCTTCTGCCGTGGGGTGAGCCCCTGCTCGTAAGAGCAGCCCTTTGAACTGAGACCTTATTAACACCCACCTCACTAAGGGAGGGACTTTCTTACCATCTGCCTGGGTGCCCCGATCCTGCCTCTCCCTGCCTTGCTTGGAGCCGGGCTGCTGCTGGGATTTAGAAACCTGGTACAAAGCTTTTATTTCAGTATCTCTGGGTAGTTAAGGGTAAACAATTTTTTCGGTTTTTTAAGAATCTTGACACCTGGTTAACTTCAGAGCTATAGATCATTATACTTCATTTCTAAAATAGAGGTCTGCAATCCACATACCACTTTATGAAAACACAGCTCAGTTTACAAGACCTCACATTTAAAGGTTTCAGTAAAGAATAAAAAATTACCAAAAAATGTACAACTCCAAACTTTCCTGCTATAAAGGTCCCTATAAACAAATATAGAAAAGTAACAAATCACCCTCTAACAGTACGTAATTAAAGTCTTTCAAATGAAAAAAGGTTACTTAACCATTTGAGAAAGGAACTGCTGTTATGTTTGGTTGTGATTTCAAAGGCAAACATTTTGCAGTTGGTGACTTCTACAGAAAATGTTTCGCTGTTGTTCTCTGTCTGACATTTATGAGATTCATTTCTATCTCCTTTAGGCACTAATGGGTGTAGAAACAATTGTTATTAAGAAAGACTTACTTGAGGATCATTACTGAAGATGTTTATTTTTTCTTTCTTTAAAAAGTACCTGACATTTGAGCTTAAAATTTAATAACTGATGAGCAAAAAACAGTTCTCTGCATTTGTTTCCTCTACTTAAGGGTGCATCCATTTTCCAGGAATAGATTTTGGATGTGACTTCATGTGAAATCGGACTGCATGTACTTCAGGAGTGTTTCTAAACTGTAACAAATTCATTGGAAGTTAAAATCCCTTTGGCAGTTCATGGCTCTTGCAGTTATGTTGAGACTTTCCTCAGAAAATTAATTTCATGTCAGTAGTTTCCAGAGCAAGTCTTGATGACTCTGCAAACAGCACTACATCTATAGCAACTGTCAGTCCTGTAAACTTATTCTTGGACATCAGAACTCAAACACACAAGTCATGTATTTTGTTCCCAGAACACCACCAAAAAGACAAGGATTGAACGTGCTTGTTGTGTCCTGGGGAAGGACGCAGTCGTCCTCATCATGGTTTGACATCACACGTCATATAATGCCTGATCCTTCAGATGTCCACTAGGATTGACTATTCCTGTGTGTAAGGATTAAACCTCAAGAAGTAATGAGAAATGGAGGAGAATAATGGGATGAATTGGAGAACAGGAAAATGCATTAAATTTCCTGCCCATAGCCCACACGCTTAGGTGGGGCTGGCTGACTTTTTCATTTTGCTTAGTTGAGAGCTCTGCTCTCACACAGGACCTGGGGGTGACCACACTTACAGGCTTGCATGGTCCCTTCTGGAAGTGTCACTCCTTCAGCTATTAAATACCATAACTAAGTATAACATTTGTTCTGGAAAAAATCCTCCCCTGGCAGGAGCAGTAATTTTACTTCTTTATAGATCTCATGCCCTTATAATTACCAGAGCTATAGCAAACTTGACACCTGCCCTACAACACAAGACACCCAACATGTCAGTGCTCAGCAAAACACTCTGGTTTAGGAACATTGTAAACAAATAAATGCATAGTCCTGTAATGGCTTTATCTCATTTACTTTAGAATTAATCAGATATTACTCATCTGTTTTGCTTCTGCAAGCATCACAAGGGAAGGAATTTAAATAGTATCTTCTATAGAAAATTAAAGGTCATTCAAAACCTGAAAATTCTTTTAGACAAGAAACTTCATTTTATTGCAGCTGTTTCACATGTGGGATTTTCTTTCTTACATGAACAATACATGATAATTTTCTTAAAAGTAAGTAAATCAATTACTCTTATCCATATTTATATGCTCTTCTCAATTTCTTTAAAATATGGATGATCAGACTAGGATGTAGTTCAACATGTGCAACTTATGCACCATATTTTAAAATAGGATCCATTCAAATCCAGAAAACTTAAAAAAAAAAAAGGCAAATATTTATCTCTTTCTGTTCCTTCTATCTTAATTTCCTGAACTTACCCTGTCTATAAAAAGTGAGCAGCTAGAAAATACAGCAGGTGACAATTGGAAATTTTTTATAATAATAATAGGAAAAATGCCACAGCAAGTCATGCATTAAGCACTTCATGGATTTTCTTTTTCTCTAGATAATTCCCTTGCTCTGGAGTACACAGAGGATTTTGATTTTATTAAGAAGAGCAATTAATTTTGCTGTTTGGATCACTGATGACATATTATCAAATTTGATGGGTTTGTTATTATTTGTTATTATCTTTTATTGCCCATCAATACCTTCAAGCAAACAGAGTTCAAATAATTTAACATTTTATTTTAACAGAGAGGAACAAACTGGTTGCCTAATCAGGACTACATAGATACAAACATCTGAGTGAAAAATTTCCAAACGTCCAAAACAGGGTTAATTTAGTTGAAGGATGATCAGAGTTTTGACATACTGCTCCTTCTACCAATGTGTCCTTAATAAGACACATATCAAGACTGCTACCTGGCTGACACATTTTTGAGTTGGGCATGATATCTACATGCAGAGAAAGCTCCCAATCACTGAGTGACAGCAGATATTGCAGCCACTCATCCTTAAAGAAAACACATTTTCAATTAATACCCGCAAGTGCTCTGCTAACAGGAATTTCCAAAATCTATATTATAATGACTTCAACATGCTTCGTTGATGTATTTTATTACTTTATTAGAACATGGCTAGAAGAAGCTGGTATGTTTTATATAATGCCCTGACCTTCCCTTAAGCTTGGCAAAATCTCAGGCACAACTGAAAGTCTGGATGTCATGTTAAAATAGAGTTTGAAAAGGCTTTTGAAAAATCATTCTCTGGCTAAAGGTCAGTGAATACTGTTTAAATTAGATAAAGGGACTGGGATTTAAGATTATTCACCTTTGGCTCTTTTCCTGCTTCACAGAATGTGAGGACAATTAATAATGACAAGAGCTTACAGTATTTATTGATGCAAAGTGCTTAGCAGAAATACCCATTTTATTTCCAAGACACTACAACAGACTGAACAGATTTGCTCTTCTGCCTGCACAGGATATCATCTTGTTCCTTCATGATTTTTGAAAGCACTACATTCACAACTTCTTTCCTGAAGAAGACAAACACAATCCAAATTCCTCCTGCTTAATTATCTTGGAATCATAGAATAGTTTGGGTTAGAAGGAAGGTTTAAAGGTCACCTAGTCCAGCTTCTCAGCAATGAGCTGGGACACCTTTCACTAGACTAGGTTGCTCAATGCCCCATCCAGCCTGGCCTTGAATACTTACATGGATGGGTCATCCACAACTTCCCTGGACAACCTGTGCCAGTGTTTTACAACCCTCATAGTAAAAATGTTTTCCAAATATCTAATCTAAACCTGCCCTCTTTCAATTTAAAGCCCAGGGTTGGATGGCTCCGTGCACACTGCCTGGGTCTCAAACTCATGTATGTGCTTGTTGGAGAAAGAGAGGCAGGAGCTGCAGAATTCGATGTTATTGTAATGCTTCTCTGAGGCACACTCTCAAGAGTAAGAGATCAGAATGAGAAAAAGGATGGAGCACAAGAAATAACAAAGCTTCAAAAGTGATAATGAAAGCATTTGGTTGACAAATTCATTTACAGCCCCTCAGTAACAGTTCTTACGGAGGAAGTTGAAAATATATAAAGCTGAATGTATGAAAACGGAAGTTGGGGAAGACTGGCTAAGAGAAAAGGAGTCAGAATAGCCAGGCACTTCAGGACTTTGGAGTAGCAATGCCTTCCCTTTTCCCCAGTCTCCTTCCAAGGCAGGTCATTGTTGTGGATTTTAACCTCTTGGTATGGTGTAATTAGACACATTGGGACATGCTGTGTAGGAAGGGTTATGTGGAAAAGAGTTTTGTAGCAGTCTGCTAGGAGTCTAGTCCAAGTCTGTCCATGGCTGTGTGCGTTTTCCATCCTAGATTCCATGCAAGCCCACAGGAGACACCAGATGTTTTCTATCTCCATCAATTAATCTGAAACTGAATAAGAGAGACAATTTAATTGGAAGGATGCAGGTAAGGAAGAAGTGGAAGAAATAAGAACACACCCAGAACCACACCTGACTAATTCAGTGTCTAGCACTCACTTCAGAGAGATCGAAACAGATTGAATATGTGATGAGCTTTATTCACAACTTTTGTACTAAATAAAAAACCAGAACACTAAAATAAAACTTGGCACAAACCAATGCCAACTCCTACATTAAATGGATATTTTCCTGTGCTACATTAACCTCATCAAATCTTTCTTACACTAGAAGCCAAGTGATTCAATAAATTTGGGATAAAGAAATAATCTAGTTAATAGTTTTAAGTAACTGACAACAAACAATCCCTTATTCATTTAGGGGTTCTGCAAAAGAAAGAGAAAGTAAGCAAATGAAATGAGAAGTGGAACATTTATTTCAGAAAACTAGCACAGATTTTTCCTATCATGCAAGTGTACTTAGTATACAACTAATCTGAATCTAGTCCTGCACTTCTTGTCTCATTCTGAGCAGACTAAAAATGAGTGAAGGTATACATCAGGTATACCTCTGCTAAGATATATATCTGATTTGGCATCTTAAAAGAATAATAATCTTGTAACTTTAAAATATCAAGATATTAATTAGCTGTAAGGAAAGCATGGGGCTTTTGACAGAATAAAGTTTTAGAGTATAAGGATATGCTTCACTGGAACTATTGCTATTTCCCACACTCCCCTCTTGCCTCCACGTTCTAGCCATCTGCATCTTTATGCTCAGACTATGCTCAGAATGACTGAGAGTTGAGAGGAGATCCTCTCCAGATTTTACACTCTGAGCACCAACAGTATTTCTTCTGTGTTTCTCACTAACTAATACATATAAATAAGAGGCAATGTCTGGAAAATAATTTTAAAAATTTGAAGAGAACCAAGAAGAAAAATTTCAGATTCTGATGAAACCTTTCACAATACGGCTTGTCCCATTCACCCATATCACCTCTATCTTCTGATGTTCTTCCTCATTATTCAGGTTTGCTGAGCATGTACTTCCATAGCATCCTATAGCTAGATTCTTTCAGCTCCACTTCCAATACAAGTAGCTTCTTCAGCATAAGAGAAAAGAACAAGTGTCTGTTTTTTTAATGGATTTCATACCAGGAGGAAAGGCAGTACTATTTACTATTTATTTTGTCATCGTAAGCAGAAACAGAAGAGGTTTGAGCTACATCTATATTACCAGGCTTGGCAGGAGTGCATACCCTCTCCCAGTTCTGCATTCTGCATCCCAAGTGATCGTTTACTCGTGAAATCCCATTTCTATACATAAAACACCTGCATACACCATAGTTGAACCCAGTATGTAGTCTAGATGTAGCTTAGATAAAATCCTGAACTATGCAAACAGATTAATCTCATCAGGCAAATCAATTTCTATCTTACTTGAATTTGGGAAGTTGATCAAGAAAAATACAAGCATAATTAACAAATGTCAGCAAGTTCTTCTTTACCAATGAACACCTTAGCTGTGACTGAAATTCCTCGGACGCTGGCAAGACTTTTCAGATGATCAGGATTCCTCAGCCTGTAATCTGCAAGACATCAGGAAATCATTCATTTATCGTTTTTAATAAAACAACATAGAGACTCCTACAGATAAAAGCAAGCCACCAAACAAATTCAAATTACAGCTAAATTTTTTAAGTTAACCATTTTGCATACAGTGTCCAGGACTGACTGCAATTTTTTGTCCATGACGGTTGATCCTTAGATTGAGAACAACTGGAATACCTTAAATCTGGGTGACCAGGCCAACCTTGTAGCATTTGGATGGCTCACTGGTGCCTGCAGCTGAATGAGCACCGTCTAAGATATGAACAGGGAAAAGATTTCCTGAAACACCTTAAAAAACTGCAGTGCCAACCCAGTAAAGTGGGAAAGATGTCAGAAAAAATGAAAAAGCAGGAAGGAAAGGAGTTTCAAACTGCAGCCCTCCCTCTCCATGTGCTGAGGGCTGGAGAAAGCATTGCAGAGCTCAGGCTCATCTGGTAGGAAGAGTTCACTTTTGCAGTAAGCAAATATAGCCTGTGGCCATATGTCAAGCAAAGCTAGAACCTTTGATCCTGTAAACCTCAATCTCACTGAGAACAACGAGCAGCAACTCTCAGTCCAGGAAGGACATTTTAATGAAGGGTAACCCGTGACCACAGGGCTCTGGGAGACAATGCAGCAGCAGAGGAAAATTAGACAGCTGAAGCTGCTGCCACTCCCTGCCTTCTTCCCCCACCTGCCTAATAGGCGTTGCTGCCCCCAAGGCAGGGATGTCTGATCCACTCATGAATCAATTCCTAACTCATCCTACTTTAGCATATTAAGGTAACCTGACATCAAAGTTTGTTGACAAAGTTGGGATGGAGCACATATAGGCAGTAATAACTCTAGCAGTGTGATGCTAATTCACCTCTGCATTCCTTACAGAGCCTGAGCTGAAAGAGCAGGATGGCAGTGCTTCATCCTGGAAGCAAGCCCCAGCAGAGGGGGGTGGTTTGGCTCTATCTACCTGCAAATTTCCTCCAGGCTTCAAATAGGTCAGTGATTTGGGGGAGAATTCACAAGCATAGGGAGATTTAAGCTCCACAAAGATGCTGAGTCCTTCCTTTAAGCACAAACTCAGCCCTAAACATGTGTCTTTTTATGCTATAACTCAGTGGTTTGGTGGGTTTCTAAGGCTAAGCAAAAATAATAAATGTAATGCTTACTAATTGATCACGTATCACCTAAAGGACCAAGTGTCTTCTAGATAAGCTATTTTGGCATAATATTTCAACTATAAACCCACATATTATTTAAATTATTATGAGGCTGTTTAAAATAACTGCTTCAGTGGGGGGTTTGTTTCACAATTTGCATTTGTGAGTATATACATGAGGTCTTCTTTATGCATGCATGCATGCAAGAGCGTGGGCAAAGTTTGCATGATAATATGCAAAATTTCCTCTGCCTGTATTGACTACTAACTCCTTCTTCAGCACAGACCCTTCTTTTAGTCTTTCCTTTCTAATCATTGCCCTCAGGACTATATTTTTATAAGTAGCTCCCTTCAGCAGCCAGCCTGGACAGTTAAAGACAGGATACTGCCAGAAAACTAGTCAGTAATACAATGTAATTTAATTGGCACTCAGGGTGCTTTATATTTGAATCTAATTGACAAAATAAAAACACAAAGGTTAGGATGTGGATCTAACTGTGTCTGCATAAATCCTAAATAGATCCAAAACAATGTGAAAATATACCAAATGAACAATAATGTATAGAAAACAGCTAAAGAAGCTGTGCTTCATCTCTGGAAAAGTTTTCCAGAGTGAGTTTCGCAACTTATTCTCTGAGCCCCTGTGTTGGGTTTGCATGGCCAGGTTTTGGAAGCAGGGGCCTACAGGGGTGGCTTTCTGTAAGAAGTTGCCAGAGGCTTTCCCCATGTCTGACAGAACCAGTGCCAGCTGGCTCCAGGATGAACCCACCACTGGACAAGGCAAAGCCCATCAGAGATGGTGGTAGTGCCTCTGGGATAACATATGTAAGAAGGGGGCAAAAAAAATATTGCACAGAGAAGAGAGAAGAAGATGTGAGAGGAACAGCTCTGCAGACACCAAGGTCACTGAAGAAGGAGGGGCAGGAGGTTCTCCAGGAACCAGAGCCGAGATTTCCCCCTGTGGTACAGGCCATGGTGAAGCAGCTGTGCCCCTGCACCTCATAGAGGTCCACGAGGATGCAGAGATACACCTGCAGCTTGTAGAGGAGACCAGGCTGAAGCAGGTGGATGACCAAAGGATGCTGTGACCCCATGGGAAGCCTGCGCAGGTGTAGGTTTCTGGCAGGGACCTGTGGGCCCATGGAGACAGGAGCCCACATTAGAGCTGGTGTCCTGGTGGGACTTGTGACTCTGTGGGGGACACATGCTGAGCAGCCTGTTCCTGAAGGCCTTCACCCCATGGAAGACTGACTCACATTGGAGCAGTTAGTGAAGAACTATAGCCCATGAGAAGAGCTCACTTTGCAGAAGTTCATGGAGAACACTTTCCCATGGGAGGGACCCAGGGCAAGGACTCCTCTCCCTGAGCAGCAGAAAGAAGACTGTGTGATGAACCCCCACTCCTTGTCTTCCTTCTCAGCTTGTAGGGAAGGAGGTAGAGCATGGGAAGAAAGGAGGGTTGGGGGGAAGATGTTTTTAAGATTTTATTCCTCATTATCCTGCTCTGATTTGATTGGTAATAAATGCAACTATTTTCCCCAAGTCAAGTCTGTTTTGCCTGTCAGAGTAATTAGTGATTGATTTGTCCTTGTTCTTATCTCAATTCACAACCCTTTGTTACATTTTCTCTCCTCTGTTGAGTTGTGGAGGGGACCTGGTGTCCAGCCGAGGTCAACCCACTACAGTCCTTTGACACTGGTAGTTCTTTGGAAACGCAACTGAGTTAGACTGACCACTGCCTTGTGAAACATTTCAACACCTGTAACAGGTTGATGGGGAACAAATAATAACTTCTTCACTTCTGTCCTGCCTGAAAACTCCCTGTGCTTTTAAAGGGGTGAGCTGGACCCATTTGCCCAGAATTTCTACTCCCAAGCCCAAGGAGGTACTAAGAGTTCTGGTCTTGGTGGCTATAAAAAACTCAAGACCCACTTCTGTCTCAGTATGAATCAAACTGAAAAAATAGTTTTGTAGCTATCCCAGGCACTGTAGCCCTGCTGAGCTCTAAAAGGAATATTCTGAAGGCAAGATGCTGTTCTTTACTCATATCTTTCTGAACAACAGCCAAAAAAATAACCCTAGAAAAGACAGCCATCGCCCCCCCAAAAAGGGGGTAAATTGTTTTAGTGAGGAAAAACCAAATACTGTTAGGATATGGAAATATGCGGAACTGATACACAGACAACAAAAATGTGAGCACATTGAACTCAAATTCTGCTCCCTAAAGAGCTCCTGTTCTGTTTTTGTGTGGGCCCAATACTAAGGACAAAATTATTTATAACATATAATAAAAGCACATCTCAGGTCCTTTTAAAAAGTTAGTGATACTGATCTTGGGTTCTCTATACAAGACAATATCTGTTGCTTTCCTACAAAGTTATTCTTTTTCTTCTCTATCAGATCTACTGTCAAATAAATCAGTTCCTCTTTTTGTTATCACTTTTCAAACACTCTCAGCATTTCACTTACACTAAGATCATCAGATTTCATTGGAAAGATGAGCAGACATCAAAAGTCTGAGAACACTTACTGGAGTCAACAAGAAACACAGTCTTCCTTTAGACTGGCTCAATATTAAGTTCCAAATATTTATTGCTATTTCTAATGATCACATGCCAGAGCTTTCAATAAGTCATTATAATAAAGTGTTTACTGGAAAGTGGCAACAGTAAATGAATGAAAATATGTCCAAAGAGAACATTTAATATTCATAACCCTTCTCCTATCTAGGGATTGCTAGAAGAGCAAAACATGTATTTCTTTCCCTTTTTCTGTCTAAGAAAAAGACTCACAAAAGACTTCAAACAAAGCTCAGGGGAAGCATTAGGAAAGAAACATCATCCAGCAGAGCTAGGAAAATCCTGCAACTATTATTCTGATCTGGAATTCCCAGCAGGTTGACAGCTACCTTTCAAGAAACAATGTTGAATCTGCTTCCCATAGGAAAAAAAAAAGCAAACCTCAACAAGCTATGCTTCGACACAATGGCACAAGAAAATTTCTAGCTGTCATCCCCAAACATTTCTCCAGAGACAGCTTTTGTGTTTACATTTCTCTGATCCCTTCTTGGATCAAGCAGAGGTTTGTGCTGGTTAGTTGATTGGTTATGGACTCCTGCTCCCATTTTGTTTCTCCTATATTATGGACTAGCCTTGTTTGCAATTCTGATGCAAACCACAGTACTATGCCAAAGCTCAACATTTCAGGGATCTGCCTTTAGCCATAATTATATGCTCACCTTTGTGCTCTCCACTTTTGAGGGCAGCAGCTGCTATAAATTACCATAGGTAGAAAAAAAAACAAGTCACAAAAAACAGCAGCATTCTTGAAGGGGCACTGAACAACATACAAGTTTGCCCACTGACATTTTCTTCCTGTATAACCCAGACGAGGAGATAAAAACAATGGCTGGCTAACAAGATAGCATACAGTGAAAAGGTTTCCATGAATATTGCAAAAGAAGAGCAGTGTGTGGACAAGTAATGTAGGAAAAATACACCAAGATGACCAGTAGGATACAGGTGTGTCTTGGGGTGATTCTATGACAATACTGTATTCCCCATTACCTACTTGATCTCTAGGGTACCTTTAAATTGCAAAGGGGGAGAAAGAAGCCAAGGGAACGCTACAAAGCAGCTAGCTTGACCTTGCAGTTAGAAGGTTTACATTTTTCTGCCAGTTAGAAGGGCAAAGAGAAGAGTTTGCTCTCCAGCTTCTTCGGCTTTCAGCTGAGAAGGGACTGTGATCTGCCTCAGTGGCTTCTGTTCCCTTTTGGACTGTTTTCAGCTTGCTTCTTTGTCCAAGACCAGCTACCATCTCCAGGACCTGCTCGGCGAGACCCTCCAAGGGGGATTGTCGGACCCTGCCTGGCCCAGTGTAGAACTGCAGGTTTTACCTACAGAAAGAATTCTAAAATCCACCAGTCTCCTTTAGGGGATGGGGGAGGGGATCTCAATATCCTTTTCTGTCCCGTGCCTGCGGGGGACTCTGTTTGTTAAATTTTTTTTTTTGCTTTCATTCGAGAAATTATTTTCCTGAACTCGTGAGGAAGGGGCTGCCAAGGCCTGCTTGCCTGGCAGGCAGGAGAGAGAGAGAGAGAGATGCCCTTTTCAGGTTGTTTCCTCCTGGATTTGTGTCCAAACCGGCACAAGGTGTCATGCAAGAAATGACCAGATGCTAGTCAGAGAAATTATTTTCTAAAAAGAATGCAATTTTGTCAGCTAAACAGCCTTCTCAGTGGTCAGTAACTTCTGCTTTCTATGTATTTACTTCAGAGGTAGAAAATACAGATCTACTGATGTTCTTACTTTGTTATTAACATAAGTCAGTGCTTTGATGATCTTGCCATGTGACTTTCCTTAAGGGCCCCCAACTTGCGCAATCAAAACAGACAACCTGAGAAAAAGGAAAAGAGAAAAGAAAGGGGAGGATCTGATCCATGTTGCTTAGGCAGATCTGGAGCAGAGGCTTCTCTGTCCGTGGCAACAGCACAAGCAGTGGCAGGTCAGCATATGGTGCCACCCATCTCATGCAGTATGTCCAAGCACTTTTTCCAGCCTGATTCAGTCTTTGGTCTAACAGATAGATACTGATACTACCAAAAATATTCATGCAGTATTTCTGAAGGGAGCTCATGTCCACTGACAAGGTCAACTTCAGTGGTAGCTGAGAAAAGACTACATCTCACCACTTCCAGACCTACAAAGAACTGAGCCCTGTACAAAACAAATGCAGTTTCATTCTCATAAGCAATATTGGCACATAACAACTTTGTGTCTAGTTTGGCTATTAGTTGTACATCTTGGTTCCCTTTCTTTGAACACTGATGTGGAAGCCTTGGTAGTGGAAATCCAAAAGCTCCTAAAGCAAGCAGTGCAGGCTAAAAGAAAAAATGTATTCTTCAGATACAATTGCGCTTCAAATCCACTGTGACTGACTTGGAAGTTTACCATTTGAATGGTGTGGATTCCTGATTTCGAAAACTAATTCCACCAGCAGCATTCTGACCAAGAAAATGCCTTCCTACAAAACACACATAAATTTAAGGTTCTAGGGATGCCAAGTATTAGCGAATTGCAAACCTGTTCCATTTTCTTAAAGCTAACTATTCTCTGACCCTTCTCTTACAGTACTGTAAATCAAGAATAATTTCAGTGAATTCCCATGAGTTACAGACATCTAAGATAGAGACAATGTGAAGGTAATCTTTATTGCTAAACAACCCCATCTCCTACCCTTGCAAAATAAAACGCAATTTCAGGTGTCTTTTGCCTGCTTAACAAAAAATACTTGCAAAAAGACTTTCAATCACTGTCTTCAAGGACAAAAACAATTACAGTTATTTCAGAACTGCCTTTGGTGAGGTAGGAAAAGCAGCCTCAGCAGTATATCCTTCCCTGTGAGCTCTGTTAGTACTGAGGGACTAACAAACGTCTCCATTTCCTAATACTCTTTCTAATTCTGACCCCAGTCTTGTGATTTCAGTTGATCTTCATTGCAGGCTACTGAAATAAAGACTTAATGGGACTTTAAGTGGGGCTTACTAAAAATAGCTGAGTGTTACCTACTTCATCAAGAGTTATCATAAAATATGTATTAGGTCAGAAGCCTATCCTGCTGTAATTGATGATGAATTGTTGATAATTGAAGAACAAAGCAAGTTTACTCTTTGCAATGTGTCTGAGGTGTAATCATGAAAGCTGAAGAGAGAAACAGAACACTTTTTAAGAAATTAAACATATTAGAAAAAATGATACTTACTTTAAGGATATAACCACTTCAAAAGTGATAAAAAGTTGACATGAATATGACAACATGCACAAATCAATTGTGTTGCTTTGCCTGCAAGATCCCCTAGTCAACATACAGAAGAAGGTTTCCTACATTTTGTATTCTTTCTTTGAAATGTCAAACATTTTCCTCAAAAGCACAAGGATTATAGAACAGAGGCAGATGAGATGCTCATACTCAAACCGATTCATTTCTAGTAATATTAAGCCATATCCCAACACCTCTGGAACCTCATTGGTTTTATACATAGACAAATCCACTGTATGGTAAGGCACAAACCCAAATTTCCTGGACTAAGCATTCTCAACCAGTGATGTTCCTACTGCACTCCCTCTTCTGACAGTGCAATATCTGAGGAGAAAAGATGAAGGAAAAGATGGTGCCAGCCAAGGAGCCAATGGACATTAACCCATCACTTTTCAAGAACGAAGAACAGTTTTGCATAAAGCTGAGCTTCTTTCTAACCATCTGGATATTTAATCTCTGTATCAGAGCCATACCAATGAGAATAAACCAGAGTACAAAGACAGTGAGTTTTGCTAGACTTGGCATGGAAGCAATGAGGAAGCCAAGCTATGGGCAAGTAAAAGTGGTTTTCCTGTGACCTAAAGATTCCCTGAAAAGCACACAGAGAAATAGGCAATAGAGCACCCAAGGTTCTAAAAACATGTTGTTATCTGTTGATCTGGTTTAAACCCAGAAGAGCAAAGAAAATGAAGTCTCTGTGTATAAAATGGAAAGACCTTTGAAGGTTCAAAGTACACCCAAAAAACATGATTAAAACCAAACAAGGTTAGATGTTAGTGTAAAAAAAAAATTGATATATTTTATTTAATAGTAAAAGACGCAGAGAGAAATGTCTTGGGGATGGTTTATTATCCCATTCCGTTTGGGGAGTTTTGATCTGTTTTGTTTTGTGCCCAGGGGTGGCAGCTGTCCCTGCCCCACCCTCCATACCCCCTGGCTCCAGCGCTATCACAATGAATGGGGATCCAGGCCCGTGTTTCCAGAGGGAGTTGGGAGCAGAGTGAGAGGCAACTTCTCTATTCCAGCACAGGTGATTCGACTGGACACACACAGCCAGTATCTTGGACCAGGGATCCTGCTATTTCTTTAGGTTTTGCCTGCTTCTTTTTGGTTGATCTTTCTTGCTTCAGTACTGTGACTGAGCTTGCTGGCTTGGCTTCTTTTGCTGCTCTGCTTGTCAGGAAGCCCAGAGCCAGTGCGTGCTCCACCAGGACCCGGGAGCACCTCGCTTTCCCACCAGGGGCTGCCTCCCTCTGCACAGCCTGCACTCAGGTCCAGCCAGCACAGGTGAGAAATCCTGGGGGGCCCTTTCCCTGCCATGTTTGAGAGCCACGCTGCTGCTGCCTAACACCTGCCCTACCTCTCCCGTTTGCTCTGGGTTTGTGCTACACTGCAGCTTTTCACCCTCTGCCTGCCAGGAGGTCCTGGTGTTCCAGTTTGCTTCTCCTGAGGTTCCTGCTACAGCTCCTTTTGTTATCCAGAGGGGGCACCGGGATCAGCTGCCCCTGGGGATTCGTAAAGGAAACCCCTTCTCCATCCCTTCCTGCCAGCTGCATCTGCCATCGTCCAGGTGGAGAAAGACAGCCAAACCCACACCACAGCGCCCCCGGCAGGCGCGGGGGAATCATGGCACCCGCCCTGCCCGGCCGGGAGCCACCAGTGCCCCTGCCAGCTGTGACCGGAACTGCGCCAAAGGGGAAATTGCTTAAAGAGTGGGAAGAGCCTGTTTATTGGGTATTCTGTTCTTGTTTGTTGTTGTTACCATTGTTGTTGTTGGTTTGCCTTGTTATACGTACACACATTAGTAAACAACCGTTATTCCTTTTCTCATATCTTT